>CAIGRP010112015.1:0-16002 GCA_903798385.1 Fraxinus cuspidata
GACACCCAACTCAAAGTGATGTGTCGACGTCTTACAAAAAAAATGCATTGTTTTCAAACTGAGGTATGTAAAAGTCACAGGCCACACAAATTACACAAAGTAACAAGATTCCTATGGTTTCACAATAATACGCTATTCTAGAACCCCGAGATTCCCTGAAAATCGAGTTCTCAGGTCAAGGGAAGAAACTAGAATAGGAGTCCGGGTACAAGTCTAAAATAATATGAGATAACAACGTTCAACAAGTAAATTTAAAGACAACAAATAAGTAATTTCACTTAGAAATTAAACAAAGAATGGCAAGTAATCATAGGTTCTACCAACAAGCAATGATTACCAAGCAATGGCAACCCCCAATCCTAATGATAATCAGAGAATGACAAGTAATCCTAGGTTCTACCAACAATCAATGGCAACCCCCAATCCTAATGATCACCTCCACACAATGATCTGCTAGTGCGATAATGTAAAGATTTCGGCCAATTTACCAACGCGGACTAATTCTGTAGTCCATAAAATAGGATATATATGCGAATTTACTGCTTTAGGACCGCTATTTTGACCTAAAGTAATTTAATAAATGTATGTGGCAATTTCGACCGACGACCCAGCAAGGGCAAAATTGTCCAAATTTCACTGCAGTACATGAAATGAAAAACTAATAACACACAAATGTTAGAAATATCAAAATAAAAATTCAGTCTCAAGAAACATTTGCCGGATTCCCTCTCACGTGCCCGCACGCGTCACCGCCAGAGTGCCCATGCGCCACCGTCGACTACCATGCATCGTCCAGCCAGCTACTCCTTCGCCTGCGGAGTCCGAATCTGGCCTCCGTTTCTTCTTCAAGTAATCCATTTGTCCGGAAAATGGATTATCAAGTCCATTTTTTGAAAAAATTTCCCTGTTCTTCTTCCAGTTTCTGCTTCAACTTCATTTTTTTCAGTTTTGATTCCTAACCTCGCTCTCATACCAATTTTTGAACTTAATTCCACTCACAATTGAATAAATCAAAGTAATTAGTAAGAATCAAGTAAAATAATAAAACAAAATCAAAGAATTGAAGATGAAGAAGTTAAAATGAAATTAATGTTTTCCCCTTTTCTTTAGGCTCAAAAAATCATTAATCCAACATCACAAAGGCAACACCAAATTTGAAGAACTTGGAAGCACCGAGAGTTGTACACAAAGGCAGGAAGAAGACGGGAGAAATTGCACAATGAAGAGAGGGATAGAAGAAGCCGGTTGCTTCACTGTTTTTGGTGTGTTGATATGAGAACATGAGACTCCAATAGGCAAGGTGGAAAATGAATTTCCAGATTTTCCTCTTCAAGATAGAGTTCACAAAAAACTGAAATGGTTAACAATGATAGGAATATCATAACCATCTAACTTCCATGTGAAGATAGGGGATAGAATTCTCAATTCAAATATCTCCACAATTGGGTATTGAGAACCTACACCAATGGGCTGATTTCCTCTTAATACCCAATAAGATTTGGGTTACATCGTTTGTGGACTCCACAATTGGGTATTGAGAACCTACACCAATGGGCTGATTTCCTCTAAATACCCAATAAGATTTGGGTTACATCGTTTGTGGTGTGGATTTTAATTATTCTTCAATCCCGGGCTATAGCCTATGAAGTTAAATGGGCCACGGTTTTTCATCATTGCCTATGGATTATTTGGGCATCACTAAAATACCCAACAAATGTCTTTTTATGTTATTTTCATAGATGATTTTTCATGTTTTTCATGGTTGTATCCCATGGCTCATAAATATGATGTATTTGAATTTTTCAAGAAATGTGAAGCTCTTGTCGAAAACTTCACTTGCAAGATTAAAAATTTCTAGACAATGGAGGAGAATTTCTCTCGAATAAATTTAATAATTTCTAAACACGAATGGAGTATATCATCATCTAATAGCATTGCAAAGAGAAAGAATTGACATATAAGAGAGATAAGACCAACTCTTCTTACAAAATCACATCTACCAACAAGTTATTGGGTTGACTCATTCCTAAAACCAGTTTATATAATAAATAGCTCCCAACCAAGGTTCTAAACAATCTATCTCATTTCTTTGCATTTTACAAATTTGTCCCTAGGTAAAAACAAATGTGTCTTCATAGGATATTCAGGATAACAAAAATGATATAGATTTTTGGACCTAACCAATGGTAGAGTTTATATCTCTTGCAATGTCATTTTTTGCGAGAACTCTTTTTCAGCAACCGATATGGTTTCATACACCACGACGAAATAGGATTCTTTTGTTATCTATAAAGTTTCTCAATTCAAATAACCACCACCAATTCATTTGCAATTATTATTTGACCATTTTGTTTAGCTGCAACCTTCACCTAGTCATTCAACCAACATGGAATCATCACATATTCAACATTACTCCAATAGTCGAGCCTACCATCAATATACCAAATAAAAAAACCCAACATCATGTGAGGAACTTACACTCTAAAATCTTATCTTACCATCTTCTGATCCTAATATGATAATCTTATCTCAGACACATCCAGTTCAACAATTGGTAACCACACTCAAAACAGAAAAACTTAAGCCCAAACACTTCCCTAGCTTCAAAAGTTTTTTCTCCACCAAACACCCTCTTCATGTGTTGTACACTATTTATCATGAACATGAACCTAGTTCCCTCATGCAGGCTGTATCTAGCTCTAAATGGCGCAATGTTGTTGGACGTGAGTTAATTGCCAAAGGAACTTGGGCCTTATGTCCATGACCACTTCATAAGACCGTCACTTGTAACAAATGGGTATACCAAAAAAAAAGAAAAATTGGATGGCAGCATAGTGAGGTACAAGACACAGTCAGTTGCCAAATGCTTTGATCAACATAATTGTTGAATATTAGGCTCCAATACCGAGCTCAGTTAACTTCTAATCGACACCATAATCACAAACCAAATCCTAAACCAAAACCACCAATCCCGGTTGCTCCAAGGTGCCCACAAAGGGCATAGAGTGTGAAGACTATAGCCCTCAGATGACAACCACAAAGGCTAGAGAAGAAGGAAGAAAGAATGTATATTCAAGCACAAAGCCAATACCAAGAAGCACGAAGCAAAAGGAAGATGCCTTCTCTCAAACACACGGCTACTAATTTTCACACTCTAACCACAATAGTAATGGGGCAACATATATATAGTATAGGTGTGGTCTTTTAGGTTAAGAAATAGTAAGGCCCAATAGGTAACTATAAATGGGCTGTCAACCTTAAAGCCGTCTAAGGTAATGGACAGGGACATGAATAACACTAACACAATTAGGTTACTACAAATGGCCTAAGTAGGTTGTAGGAATGATTTGTCCGATTGTGGTGTCGACATTTCACTTCACTCATCGGCCTAGCCTATGAAGTAAAATCCAATAAACTGGTTTAACATCATCGCCCGGATTTATTGGGTATCAAAACCCAACAAATCTCCACCTTGATTCCTAATAAATCTGTAAGCAACCAAAATCACGGACTTTACCTCGTGTTTCGAACCCGAATCACATATCATACATGCTCCATGTACTTACCAGGGCTAAGATTAAGAACACCCAAATAACAGCAGATAATCACAGCAATCAATCAAGATCAAATAGATTTGCGATGAAGATATCATATATAGGATAACACATAGATATTTTAAAACATGTTTACACAGAACGATAGATTAACACCAAATTAATCAACAGGCCAACACATATGCAACAAATGCATAAATGACCCCACAAAGAAGATTTCACCATACTTATCAGATCCCATCATGTGTTGCTCACACCTCGAGAACACATATCTTACCTCATCGCCCACTATATTCACTAGACTAATCACTCAACACATGTCTAATTGGTAAGTCTCTATAGATCCAAGTTCTCGAGATAATCCTCTATCACCACATCACTTCTCCCAACCTACGTGGATAATGGGTCTCCATCTAAGAGAAGTGATAGAAGTGTCTCTCTCAATCCACCTAACAGAAGTGATAGAAGTGTCTCTCTCACACTCCACCTGATCAGGGTCTCTTACAGATAAAGGATTCCAGACATTTGATCACTTCTCCACTCGTGATCCAAATGTCACACTCCACATCCCCGGTACAAACCATCAATGTACCCCAAAGCATCTATACTTCACTTTACCAAAAGACATATACACACACTACTAATGCATCATAATCTATTATGCATGCAAACTCATTACACGAAGTAATAAGATCACACAAGTTCATGCCAATGCACATATCAAACACATTGAAATGCAACATATAATCATATAACTAAATTAAGCAATCACACACATGCAGAAAAGATTACACACAGATGCAAGTGCAGTAACTAGGTTTACTCTCAATAAACCTTACTTTGGTCATCACTCGACCCTAATGCCAAATTCATCTCACCTCTTAACTTATCTTTCTGCTTATCCTTGTTCTTCTTGGGACAGTCCTTAATAAAGTGTACAGTCTTACCACAACTGTAACACCATCTACCACTAGACTTGTCTCATCTTTTGCCCTTCTTCTTACTACCCTCATCACTACTGTCTTGAGCTCTACCCAAACTCATCTACTTAAACTTCATTGTACTTCTCATCATATGTAACTCACCATTTCTCTTATCTTCTTTTTTAGCCTTAATTTTCATCTCCTTACTCTTAAGGGAATCTATGACAATCTCAAGTGTTAGAGTGTCCCTACCATACTTAATTGCATTTTTAACCTCTCTATATGAATTAGGCATAGAATTTAGCAAAATTATGGCTTTATAAGTTTTAGACACATTCTCATCACAGTTAACGATATCTTGAACCATATTGTTAAAAACGTCCAAATTGTCATCAAGATCTTCAAGGATCCATTTTAAAGCTAAAAAATATTTCAAGCAAGTACAACTTATTAGGAGTAGATTTAAACAAATATAAATCTTCCAACTTTTTTCAAAATTCTTTGATAGAATCAATTTTTCCAACTTTTCTCAAAATGGTGTCGGATAAGTGTAAAATAATTGAAGTGTATGCAAGTTCATCATATTCTTCTTTTTGTACTTCTATTAAATTTTTAGGAAATTTGCCATCTATGGCTTTAAATAGGTGTAAAATAATTGAAGTATATGCAAGTTCATCATATTCTTCTTTTTGTACTTCTGTTAAATTTGCATGCAATTTGCCATCTATGGCTTTTGAAACTTTTTGTTGAACCAAAATCCCCTTCATCTTTTGTTGCCAAATTGAAAAATCCAATTTTCCATTGAAAATTTCAATTTCGAAATGTGAAGACATTTTAAGAAAACAAAACAACCAAAAAAATGCACAGATAGGTCACATAAAGTAATTCTAAAGCAACAATATACACCGTTCTAGATTCACAGGGTTTCATGAGACTCAATATCTCAGATCAAGAGAAAGTTCAAATATGTCAAGTCTAGGTGTTCTAACGGAATAGCCAATGCAATATGAATGTATATCAACAAAATATTCAAAATTCCACGCAATTAAATACAGAAGCAAATATCAACTTGCAGTTAAAACCAACACTTCAAATAGAGCAATTAATTCCTAAATTTATAGTACAAGCAATGGTTACCCCTTCACAGTAACCCCAATCCTAATGTCACCAAATTCTAGCACAAGCAATGGTTATCACTTCATGATAATCACAATCCTAATGTCACCCCACACGATGAAGCGCTAATGCTGAGATTTAAATGGGATAAGCCAATTTACCAGAGCGGACATATCTGAGTCCGTAAATTACGAGAGATGTGGATTTATCACTTTAGGGTCACCACTGTTCGCCCTTAAGTCTACAGCAACTACGGCATCCAACCGAGCGAAAAATTGAATTACGAACGCAGAGGCAAAATCATCCAAATATCATTTTATACACTGAAACACAAAACTAACAACATAGAATCGTTAGAAATGTCAAAATAAAGATTCTACCTGAAGGAAGTTTCACCAGAAAAGCTGCCACGCGCCGCCACACTCCTCTGTGCATGGGCTTCACGCGGCGGCCACCCAACACCTCCTCCACTTGCTGATCCTCCCTATGGTATTGGATTTTTTAAATGACCACTGGTTTGGCCAGAAAATGAGGTTACAAGTCCGATTTTTGGGGAAAAAACTGGACAGATTTCTGATTCGGTTTCTGCTCCGTTTTTGGTCGATTTCTGATCAGATTTTGGAGCCCAATCCACCACTAACTTGCTCTGATACATATGTTGAATATTGAGCTCCAATCACACCAAATAACCGAGCTCAGTTAACTTCCAATTGACACCACAATCACAAACCAAATCCTAAACCAAAACCCCCAATCCCGGTTGCTCCAAGGTGCCTACAAAGGCCAGAGAGTGTGAAAATTAGTAGCCGTGTGTTTGAGAGAAGGCAGCTTCCTTTTGCTTCGTGCTTCTTGGTATTGGCTTTGTGCTTGAATATACCTTCTTTCTTCCTTCTTCTCTAGCCTTTGTGGCTGTCATTTGAGGGCTATAGTCTTCACACCCTCTGCCCTTTGTGGGCACCTTGGAGCAACCGGGATTGGGGATTTTGGTTTAGGATTTGGTTTGTGATTGTGGTTTCGATTGGAAGTTAACTGAGCTCGGTTATTTGGGGTGATTGGAGCCCAATATTCAACAATGATGTTGAGGATTATCACGAGATATTCTCGCCAGTAGTTAAACCTATAACTATTCTTTTAATCTAGCCTTGGCAATCAATTTTCAATGGCCTATTTGGCTATTGTATGTTTCAAAAGCCTATAACATATCATATTGGATGAGGAGGTGTTCATGGAGCAGTCAAGAGGATTTCTTGATGGGTCACAACCTAATTTTGTCCGCAGGCTACATAAATCTCTCTATGGGCATAAACAAGCTACGAGAGCACGGTTTCGAAGACTCTCACAACAACTACTTCAATATGGTTTCCTTGAATCTTTTGTTGATTCATCTTTATTTATTTATGGCAGGAATAACTTATAAATATTTGTTCTTGTTTATGTAGATGATATCATTGTGACAGGTACATATACAACGGGTATTACTCAGTTTATTGCTGCACTAGGAAAACAATTTCAGCTCAAGGACCTCCAAAATTTGAGTTACTTCCTAGGAGTTCAGGGCATGCCGTGATTTGGTGCACTTCAATGTTGTACTATTTCAAGAACAGATATCTCTTATGTCATCAACCAACCATGTCAATTCATGCATTATCCAAGTGAAGGACATTGGACAACTCTAAAACGTGTTCTTCAATATCTTAAAAGGAACAGTTGACTATGGTCTTTATTACACTCCCTCAACGATAGATTTAAATGCTTTTTTGCAACTCAAACTGGGAAAGAAACTCGAATGACAGACGTAGTAGCAGTGGGTATGGCATTTTGTCATAGAGTGCTAAAAAGCAAAATATTGTCTCTCGTTCGTACAGAAGCTGAATATTGGTCACTGGCTCTAGCCACTGCTGAACTCTATTGGATATGTATGCTTCTACACTAATTGGGGATTTCTCTACCTAAATGTCTTCTGATTTGGTCATGTGACATCATAGGTTCAATTTCTTTACCTGCAAACCCAGTTTTTTATGCTAGGACAAAGCATATGTGGATCATTAATTATTCAGAGAAAAGGTTGTAAAATAAAGATGTTCAGATCTGTCATATTTCTACTGAACCAAGTTGCTGATTTGTGTTTACTAAAGGCCCCACAGCCTCATTGTTTCAGTTCTTGAGGTCCAAACTAATGATTTGCATGATTCCCACCAGTGTGCAGGGGGTGTTACTGTATATTAGGATAGAAGCCGAGTTTGTTAGACTTTCTTGTAAAGCTGAATTTTGTTTATACTGTAAATTTATAAATATACAAGTCATTCAAAGGGTAAGGTATTCAAACTTACTCAAAGTCTGTGTCTTGTTTATTTACTGTAGCAATATCTGATCTTACAGTTTCAAACATTTCAGAGTATTTAGGTTACAACTTTGAGTTCATGGCTTTCTAACATAGGTCCGCAATGACATGCTCCAATGCTTTCTTGTTCCTAGTAGGGTCCACTTCATGTTCATAAAAGATTGTCTAAAAAGAATTTCAAATAGCACGTGTCTGACTTATTGCCTCACAATCCTTCCACCACGATAAAGCTTAATTGTGATTGAACGGCACACATCTTTATCACCTTGTATATTGTTTAACCTGAAAATAATTTTTCTAGGTAGTTTTGGGTACAAATATTACACGTACTCATAGCATGATGACATTACTGGCGACACAACATGGGGAGACTAGTCGTCAGATTAAAGATCTAAAATTTGTACAAATCTAAACATAACTATTCATCAACTAATAATTAGTTAGGTAGTATTGTGATGGGGTTAGTCAATTGTGGAGATCAAACTAAAGTTGTAGCGTCATAGGACCATTAGACCTCAAGCTAATCAATATAACAAGACATAAACGGCCAAGTAACTCAAGAATGGCCTAACCCAAGATGTCATAGTTAGGTGGATGTTCGACTTGAACAAGCATGAAGAAGGGTGACGTCCACAATGAATCTAGGGACATGTCAAATACGCAAGATATTGTGTGCCAATGGGAAATCCTAAAACATCACCATACTCCTAATTGGTGTGTTGCACACGTAGTTTCATAGAATTTGCAAAGTGACAAGACAAGTCTTTGCAACACCAAAGTTTCCGCCACTCCTAGTTCTCTCTAAAAACAAAGCAATCATGCACTCCCAGATAAACAGACTATTTCAAATTACCATCACAAATTCAAAGCGATTACTTGACCATTGTCTTCAAATCAGCCACCACATCTCCCTATTTCTCTTTTGACATTAGTTTCTCCACTTTTATGGTTTTCATGAAACAATAAAAGTTTCAAAACTCGCCTCAAGCTGCACATTATCACAAACTTCAGGAGATCTTACCAGTACTAAGCAGTCTCTGATTAACTTGTAACGCTCTAACAATTGAATGTTATTTAGCAAAGGAAGTATATCGAATGCATCTTCTTTCGCTCTTGGATACTCTCAAGTCTTAGATAATCAATTCTTTTGAACTTAAGTACGTATAAATATAAAAGAAAGTTCAGTAAATAGACAGGATGCTGCAGTCGTGCAAGGGCTATACACGCACATTAAGTTCAAAACTTTGTCCAACTGAAATGTATGAAGAAGTCTAACATATTCTTACTGCTTCTCTAAATAACAACAGACAATGATTGATAACAAGTGGAGAAAAAGAAAAACAAGCCTACATTTTGTATATCGGAGTCACAGATGTCTAAGTGGCAAGAAGAAAACAAGAAATCGCTTAAAAAGGAACTTCAGAATCATGTACCCTGTTAATCTACGCAAAACAAAAATTAATATCCACAGCCTTGATATCCACCATACTAAGAGACTAGAAGCAAAAATACTATGCATCCCTCAAGAATGGCGAGTAAAATGTTTACTAGTTTCATATGCAGCAGCACAACTGAATGACCATAAGCAATCATCACTGGAAACCTACACTTGTCATCTGAAGGATCCTCATCTGTGAGCATAGCCAAGCCTGAGAAATCACAGTCCCAATCATTTTGGTTGTTAAATTGATAATACATGTTAAAAGCGTAGGAAGCATTCCCTTGGACACTCAGATAATTACAGGAAGAACCATAGCCCAGAGCAGTGCAATCTGATAAGCTACAAGCATAATCAATATTTCTTGCCAAGTCTTCCAATTCCTTCACGTGTGGGTTCAAAACACACCATCTTTTGTGCATATATATAACACCATCTACTGCAACTAGGCCCCTATTTTCTTGCAAACCCGACAAATCCAATTCGTATTTTGGCTTCCCATCAAATTCGAAAATCCCCCAATGCCTCTCAAAACTACCAGGAGCAATACTTTTGGCATCCTCATCAATGAGGCTAAACAAGTAAACATCGATTTTACCTTTCCTAGCAGGGGTTCCTTTTCCACTTAAAGCATGCTGAATCATTCCTTGATTAAATCTCTTAGCATATTGGGTATTGGCATGCTTATCACCATCAGTTGGCCAGCCTACTTCTCCAATTGTGATCTTCATATCAGGGTACCCCGCCTTTGATAAAGACGAAACAAGAGTGTCAAAATTTGCATCAAATACATTGGTGTAAAGAAAATCACCATCTCTAATTGGTTTGTTTGATCCATCAAAAAAGGCAAAGTCTAATGGAAAGTAAATGTTTCCATAGAGACTTAAGAAAGGATAGATGTTAACAACAAATGGCGCATCATTTGAAAATAGATATTGGACTATTTCAATTGTGAGATCACGTATTTCGGGTCTGAAGTCACCAGCAGAAGGAACTTGATTTGAGTCTGGAGAGTTGTAAATATCAGCATTGAAGGGGACTGTTGCTTTCACTTGTGACCCCAGCCCAGCATGGTTAATGGCTTCCTGTATATTTTTAAGGGCTGGTAGTGTGGTGTGTAAGTAGGTGCCATTATAGGTAGTGAGAAAAGGTTCATTACCCACAGCAACATACCTGCAAAATTGTGTTGATTGTTATGAAGCTGTAGTTAGAGAGATCAGGAAAACCATATAATTGCACTCTACTTGGCACATAATTTATCACTTGTAAAGAAAATGTGCTAAAAATTTGTTTATTGCACAATCTAGTGCTACCAAATACTGCACACTAAACACGCACTTAATATTTCGACTTCGGTTAAAAGCTATTTTCTATATTTCCTTCAATTTATAGAGTTCGATCTTCTCCAACCCAGTATCAGAAAATTTACTTTGTGCTTAGGATCATAATGTTACCACAGATTTTCGAATTGACCCAATAGCTGATACGTCGAAATAATTCCAAGAAAAACTAATTAAACCACCCGAGTCGAATATGAAGTTCAGCTCTTCAGTGTGTATGCAAACAGAGGACATCGATACACAGCCAAAAGAGACCCAACAAATTTTTCCAATATTATTATCAAGAAATGGCGTTAAAATTGTTAATAACTCAACCTGATATTGACTCCTCCAGAGTATGAATAAGCAGTGAGATTGGCTTCGACCCAAGAAGCGGCAGCGTCCGGGTCCTGGCTCATCTGCTCCAACATGTAATTGGGTATTGCAATCATAACTTCAATATCAGTCCCAGCCAATGCTTGCAGAATCTTATCATCTGCCTCAAACAGCTTAACCTTGCCGAACCCATTATCTTTCATCATCTGTACTACACTTTCTGGTGGCAACTGATGTGTTGCCATTGTACCCCAATTCACTCCAATACTCGAACCCTCAGAAACTCCACAGCTCATTATGTAAACAAGAGATGCAACTATCAAAAAATAATTACATGTGTAAGCTCCAATTTCGTCCATTTTATTAGTTTCTTTGTTTCTTGATTCGGAAAAAAATGGGGGGAAAATCTCAATATATTCTACTCAAAATCTTCCTCTCTTTGTTAGAACATGTCATACACACGTGGAACTCTAGTAATTAACTTGCAGAAGAAGTGAGGTAGAAGAACAAAAATGGAGGTACAGAAAAAGTCGAAGCACTCAAGCAGAATGGGAAAAAAGTAGAAAGAACAAAATATTCCTTGGTTAATTCTGTTATTCAGTTGTGCAAGCAGGCCATGCATTTTCCCACTAGAAAAAAGTGACATAATAAATTCCTTATTTTAACACATAATTTAATGTTGATTTTTCTTTAGGAAAGAATTAGAAAATAATTTGCATGGAATTATGCTCCATTGTTTAAGCGGGACCATCAATTTCACGTAGTTAAAATTAGCTACACTTAGGGATGTCAGTCGTTGCTCGCAGTTTGGCCTATAAAAAGTCTAAATCAGCTCGCCTCACGGCTCGATGGAACCGAGTCAAGGCTCGGGCTGAGCATCTTTTTCGAATGACAGCTCGAGCCCAAGTCAGGCTTACACGGGCCAACACATGTCACAGGCTCGGCTATTCAATTTTTTACCACACTCAAATTACATGACTTATATCCATATAAGAATAAAATAAAGGCAGATAAGGTAGTAAAAAGCAAGATTAAAACTTTTTTTGTTTACATCTAATTAATTCAAGACAAAGTAAAATATATTGAAAATCGCAGAAGACTCCCTCTTTGAAACATTTTGTGCAAAAAACTCCACTGTTGTCAACATTCGTCATATTTTTCGTTAAAAATAGTAAAAAATATCAAAATTAAAAAGAAATAATTGCTATTTTAGTATATAAACTTTTTTTTTTTTTTACAAATTGATCTAATTCCACGCCTTATGACGAAAGTGGAGTCGGCGTGGCGTAAAGTGAAAATGGGGGAGTAGAGAAAATTCCCTTCTGGGGTGTTCCGAAGGTGTAACCTAGGCAACGAAAAAGGGGGCACGATACTTCAACTATTAAATTCAAATGTTTTATATGTGCCACTCATGATCCCAAATCTTTAAAACTTTATTTTTCACCCTACCTCATCCTACCCAACTTCATCTTCTTCTCAAAAATAATATTTTTATTTTATTTTTCACATAAAAACCAATTAAATTAAAATACAAGAAATTATTGGAAGTTTTAATATAGGAGAAGAAGGTCCATCATTGGGAGTTTGAACGCTAGAAAGCCATCCTGAATCGGGTGGAGTTTNAAACTTTATTTTTCACCCTACCTCATCCTACCCAACTTCATCTTCTTCTCAAAAATAATATTTTTATTTTATTTTTCACATAAAAACCAATTAAATTAAAATACAAGAAATTATTGGAAGTTTTAATATAGGAGAAGAAGGTCCATCATTGGGAGTTTGAACGCTAGAAAGCCATCCTGAATCGGGTGGAGTTTGATAACCAGGACTCGGTGGAGTAGACGAAGGAAGGAAGGAATAATGTTGGCCTCCCCAGGCTGAATCAGTTGTCGGATTGGCGTTCATTCTAGGTGTACAGGCAATAGGTGAGCTCAATGGCTGGGTGACATGAGCACTAATTGAACCTCCAGGGTGCATATGTGTCGTAGCTTGAATGGAGGGGGTGAGGAGCCAGTGAGCCACAAGGCAAATTTTTAAGCCATGGGAGAAGACAATTAGGAACAGCGGTATTAATGAAGTTAGTAGAATATTGTGATGAGACTGGGCTCGAAAAGATGAAGTGGGGCTCGGATTGAAAGATGCTCTTTGGCTTGGTTGGTATGATGGGCAATGGCTTACTATTGCTGAAGTGCCTATGGAAGAAGATAAAGTCGGGTAGGATGGGATGGTAAAAAAATATAGTTTTAAAGATTTGAGATTATAGGTGTTATATATAAAACATTTGAATTTAATTTGTAAAATATAAACGTTTTGGCCCTGAAATTACTTTAATTTTGGTATTTTACGCTATTTTTAACAAAAAATCTGACGGACATTGATAGTATGGGGTTTTTCGTGCAAAATGTTTCAAATATAAGGGTTTACTGCTATTTTCAATAAATATGGGGTTTATCGCAAATGAAAACGATTTTAGGGGATTTTCTACTATTAATCCAAACAAAAACATATAGGTGCAAGGGACGCATGCCTAGCAGTAGCAAAACTAGACATTTCCATTAATGCCCAAACCTTTGATAAATACCCAAACTGTAAACTAAGTGGCTGCCTTGAAGCATGCAGCTTCAAGCAGTCAGTCGCGTGTAAAAATAAATAAATAAATATCGAGCCGGCTCAACTCGCTTCGGCTCGGTAAGGTCGGAGCCTAAAGCTCTGGTCAAGCCTTAATATTTCGACCGAACTTTGGCTCGGCTGACCCGAGCCGGCTCGACCCAACTCATTTACATCCATAGCTACACTTCATTCTCATTAATCGTGCTTATTTTTATCTTTCGTCGATGATAGAGTTTTTCTGTCCTAAGATCACATTTGAACTTTCTATTAAAATGAGATTTCGTAAATTTATTATTATACCCAAAATAAGTACTCATTTCGCATAAAAAGCTGGGAATGGAAAATGTGATATACTCACGTCACATTTTCTTAAAAAGTAGGTTATAGTCATATGTTTTTATAAAAAAAATGGTTATCTTGTAGAAGTTTTCGTAATTTCTATAGTAGAATACTGAGATTTTAAATAATTGGAATTCAGATTGATTATATTCTAAAATAGTCGGTTAAAATAAAAAAAAAGTTCAAAAGCAGACGTCTGTCTGTCCATCGTAAGAAAGGTGTGAAGAGATAATAGCAGATTAGAGCGTAGAAATAAACATAAGAGCATTGACTCGTTTGGAAAGTACGTTGAAAAGAAATGCTCACTTTCCACCCTAAATCTACGTGTTTACTCTCATGCAATCTATAATTTTATCAAAGTTTCTGCCTTTTCTAACTTTTCTCAATCGTCATAAAGAGAGTGATGGTGCAATTCCACGATAGAAGATGCATATCCCTCAAAAGATATGGTATTTTTTTTTTTTCTCTTTTCTGTCTTTTTTACTTTTCTTTTTGGTTTCTCAATTTTAATCCAAAACTTAAAATTATTTTTTAATGGTTATGGTTAAACGACAAGCTATGTTCATATTTAAATAACAACTTTTTGAATCTTCTTTTGTGTAACTTTCCTATCAAATATTCATATTCGTTAGAAAACTATTATAATAATAGCATTATGATATATGTCCTCAAAAGTTAAATGAAATAATAGAACTATGCATTCAAAGCGTCTTCCATGTAGAAGAGTGACAATTTTGACAATAACTAAAAGGAAAAAAAAAGTTATTCGTGTATTAACGTTGTGCGCTAAATATTTTTGGGAAAATTGTTTGTTATGGATCCAAATATAGAAGAAAACTATGCCATCTATCTTACAAACTACAGATTTACCAACAAAAAAATAAAAATAAAACCTAAATGCAAATGTAGGATGGATGAATACAATTGGATCCTGAATGCAAGGTGGAATTTGGCACATTCTCATGGTGACAACAGTAGTGCGCCCCAGTCGTCGACCCACCAAATATGGTGGTGTCGTTGCAAAGAAGTGGATTCTTCGATTGTCATGGTGGTTCTTTGCATCGAAGGTAGTGGCCGTGAAGGAGATTCCATTTATTTGATTGTGGTATTCGGTGGCCGTCCACGAGGCCATATTAAAGGTCGGATTTCGTTTACCCATTAACACATTCTTTCATTTAGTCCATTGATCCTACGGCCTAGCTCCCACCAAATTAAACTAATGGTTGGAGCCAAATTGTTGGTGATAACCCAAGAATAACTAACCAAGAGGGGGGTGAATTGGTTTTTAAAGCTTTTTCGATAATTAGTCTCAAACTTATTTCTATTTGTTCTATATTTATGTTTTAGTTATTAAATATGCAAATTCGATAACTTAATTCAAGTATGGATATAGCACAATATAAATAGCAATTTAAAGTAAAGTGTATTAGTGTAAAGATAACAAACGAATTTAATGGGGTTCGATACACAAAGTGTTCTACGCCCCTGTTACCAAGCTTTCTGTCACGAGTAAGGTCAAATGCAATATAATGGTAAGTTACAAATAAGGAGAACAAGATCATCGAACTCTTCTTCACTCTTGTTTGAGTTTGAGGTTTAGATAAACAAGATATAAATACAAAATATTATTAAATATGCAAATTCGATAATTAATCCAAGTATGGATATAGCACAATATAAATAGCAATTTAAAGTTAAGTGCATTAGTGTAAAGATAACAAACGAATTTAATGGGGTTCGATACACAAAGTGTTTTACGCTCCTGTTACCAAGCTTTCTGTCACGAGTAAGGTCAAATGCAATATAATAGTAAGTTACAAATAAGGAGAACAAGATCATCGAACTCTTCTTCACTCTTGTTTGAGTTTGAGGTTTTTTCATCATTTGATGATTTCAAAGCAATTTGTCTTCTAGGAAAATCCTTCTTCTCTTCCTCTTTTGCTTTTCTAGATTTCTTCTTTATTTCGGCATGATTTAGCTCATAAGTCATCAAGGTTCCATAGAGCTCTTCTAAAGGATACGTGTT
>CAIGRP010112017.1:0-20863 GCA_903798385.1 Fraxinus cuspidata
TGGAGGAGCACTGCGCCGTACCATCGAGGAGGCATCTCAAAATTTGGATTAGCCTGCTGAAGCTATCCCACCTCTCGAGGTTGGAGGGGGTAGCTCGAGTTCTATCGTACTCGAGCGCGAGGTTTCTCCTCTTCAGGACTTTAGGTTCTCTCTCTCTCTCCCCCCCCCCCCTCCCGAGGCTATTCAGAGATGAGGGCACTCAGATCCTTGGTTATACCTGGAAGTGCCCAGGCGAGTGTTGGGCGAAGTGCTAGCGACATCGAGAGAGTTCTAGCAGTCTATATTCAGAGGGTAGATTTTAATACATCCTTCTTTGTTTTTGTTTGTTTGTTTGTTTTTTTTTATACGTACAATAGTTATTCGTTCTCTTGTTTCCTTTAGGTTGTGGCTCTTCAGGCCGGGCTTGTCAAGACTAGCCGTCGCTAGTCATCGGAGTTGAAGGTCCTTGCAGAAGAAAAGAAGAAATAGTCTCACCAGTACAAGAAGAAAGTCTATTCTTTGAAGAAGTCTCTCGAAGCTTTAGAGACCCGTGCTCGCGAGTAAAAGATTGAGATAGAAAACTTGCGCTCTAGTTCGGGCTCCCGAGGGAGCGGTGGAGAAATATAGAGCCTCCGTGGAGTATGCTAAGGATTTTGAGGCATCTGTGGAGTGGTACAAGTTGTCATCTAATTTTGCTAAGGCCTTCCATTCTTATGTGGGAAAAGCGAGGGCGGCGTCCGTCAAACTGACCAAGGAGTGGATATTTGCTGAGCACCCTACTATCGATCCCTCAGGCTTCGATAGGTTTCTGGCGCAACGCAAAGGAAAGGAAGAGCCCCTCAACCCAAGATGTTTGGGCTCATATCACGAGGCAGGAGTGAAGGGACTTCGCATTCGGGTTGACATGACCTCTTACTGTAGGCTTTTTAGCATTTTCTACTGTAATTCAATTTTTAATTCGACTGGTTAGTATTTTCTCTTGGTCCGAGATGTTGACAGACAATCTTACTACATTTTGAGTATGAATGCTTGCTTATTAAACATCATTATTGTTTTGCCTTTCTTTTTTCCTTTATATCTAGCTTGTAGTATTGGTGTCGCTTGCCGAAGTTTGAGAGTCTATTTCCCCACCATTACATGGCTCTTATTGTTCAATCGTAATAACTAGCAGACATGAAAGACAGCCAGCCAGCGGGTGGGTGGGTACTTAGTTACACAGATGTAAGTCGAATGCCACGCGGTTGACCCGTACGCGTTGGCGCCAGCTCAGTGCCGATCTCTGACTAGTTTCATTCGTGTTGTTATCCTTAGTCGAATAGTAGTATGCAATTTCTAATGGTTTGGGGCCTCAACCAATCATAACTTTGAAGGCCCCCTTACTCGACCGCAGAACTCAGTCGCGCTTGTTACAAATCTATTGATTTTGTTACTTTCCGCCAGCCCTTTAGGCTATGTCGAAAACTGAGCATGATTTCATGCCTTAACCAAGTTTTGGTTTTTTGAGGTTCTTTCTCAGACTTTTGAGTGATTTCGAGCTAACTAATCCTTTTTGTCTTTGTTGCTCACCACTATATGTCAAATAATCTTGGGTTGTTGAATGCAGAGTTCGGTGGTTTTGAGTTTTAACCATTTTTAGTTTTGTAAACTCACCACCAACTTTTAGAGGGATTTTGAGCTAATCAAATTTTGGCTTTTTTGCTCACCGCTATGTGTTGAACGATATTCGAGGCAATATAGTATAGGGTCATGTTATAATCACCAATCCATAGAGCGATTTTGAGCTATTCAATTTCTTGGCTTTGTTGCTCACCGCTATGTTGTCGAGTAATCTTGGGTTGTTGAAAGCAGTATCCGGTGATTTTGAGATTTAACCATTTTTAGTTTTGAAAACTCACCACGAGCCTTTAAAGCGATTTTGAGCTAGTCAATTTCTTGGCTTTGTTGCTCACCACTATGTGTCGAGCGATCTTTGAGGCAATAAAGAAGATTTTTAGTCTTCATTTCAATCAATCACAAATCAAGATCTCATAATAATATCTAACATGCCAAGATTTGGGGACTCAGTAGGCACACCAGGACGTCCCAACTAGGTTGGCCCTTCCTTAGCGCCATCATCATATGTCACCATCTAGGCTTCTCATTAAATAATTTCAATAAAGTGTAACTGTAGCAGGCATTACATCACGAACATCCTAGTTACTATATTTACAAAAGATCATTACATCAGAAAAGAAAAATGAAACCCCCTAACAACAATATTTACGTGAAACTATCATGTAACTCAAAATCCCAGCACGTTGGTCTACTGATAATATTTCTTGAGATGCTCAGTATTCTACAGCTTGCCTAGTGGTTTTCCTTTCAAGTCCTTTAGGCTGTAAGCTCATTTTCTAAGGCTTCGGATCACCTTATACGATTCTTCCCAATTCGGCCCGAGCTTAGACAAAGGGTGACCCGCTGCTGCTGCTACCCTTAATACGAGATCTCTTGACTGAAAAAATCTTGGTTTCATCCTACGATTGAAGTACCCAGCAGCCCTCCGTTTGTAGGCTGTCATCCTCATAGTTGCTCTCTTTCTCACCCCATCTAGTAGGTCGAGCTCCGCGTTGGTGGTCGAGACGTCAATATGCTTGGCTTTCATCCTCCCAGTCTCGTTTAGGACTTCTACTGGAACAATAGCCTCCATCCTAAAAGATAACTCGAAAGGCATTTCTCATGTGGATTCTCATAGGGTCGTGTGATATGCCCACAACACATTAGGTAACTCATCTGTCCAAAGCCCATTTTCCTTCTCCAATCTCGTTTCGAGATCCCACAAGATTGCTCGATTGGTTACTTACGCCTGCCCATTAGATAGGGGGTGAGCAACGAAAGTGAGTCCGTGATCTATGTGATAACTTGAACAAAAAGCCTTGAAGCTTGGTTGTCAAATTGCTTGCCATTGTCAGTGATGAGGACTCTCGGTATGCCAAATCTGCATATAATGTTTTTTTCTCAAATGATGCTCTTTACTTTTGTTGCCATAATAGTGGCCAAAGGCTCCACTTCGACCCATTTTGTAAAATAATCAATAGCTACCAGCAAGAACTTTCTATGCCCTTTGGCCACTAGCAAAGGCCCCAGAATATCCACCCTCCACTGAAAGAACGAGCTTACTCCTAAAATGGCTGATTGTTGCTCGGCGGGAACATGAATCAAATTTCCATGACACTGACATGCGTCACACTTTCTTACCAACTCCTTGGCATCATTCTTCATCGTGGGTAGTTGTACCCCTGTCGCAGAGCTTTGAAGGCAACGATAGTTGCCCCTTGATTATTGTCACAAATGCCCAAGTGTATCTCGAGTAACACCTTATAAGCCTCAATTGGACACAAGCATTTAGATGTGGCATGGTAAATCCTCGTTTATATAGCTGTCCATCAATTACTGTGAAAGAGGTTGTCCGAATTTTCATCCTTCTAGCCTCAGATGCATCATTTGACAATTTATTCTCCATCAGGTAGTCTACCAATGGGTCGAACTAGTTTTTTCATGTTATGCGCTCGCTGTGTTAACTATGAACAAAATGCTCGATGTCGCAAGACTTGTACATTTGCCGTGCTAGGAAGACTCTTCAGATTTGCCGATGCCAACTTCGACATGGTATCTTCAGCTCATTGTCTCTACGAGAGACCTTGGTTATCCTGAAACTCGCAAATCCCATTTCCAAGTCCCTAACCTTCATTAGATATGCTGTTCTTTCTGTCCCTTGTCTCGAATTTACCTGTCACTTGCCAACGATCAACATAGAGTCACTACAAATTTCAACTAATGTCACCCCAAGCCTGCCTGCCAAACTCAAGCCCGTGATAACTGCCTTATATTCAGCGTCAGTATTTATTGTAGGGAACTCAAAGCACAATGAATACTCCAACTCTTTAGGTTTCGGCCCTATCATAATGATGCCTGCTCTAGATCCCTCTTCATGCGAGGATCCATCTACAAAGATTTTCCAAATCGCTTTCGGTTGCGAGGGCAATCAGGCAGAGTTGTAAGCTCTGCGATAAAATCTGTCAACACTTGCACCTTGATGGTCGTTCTTGGCCTAAACTTAATGTCAAATTCAGTCAACTCAATTGCCCACTTCAACATCCTCCCCGATGTCTCAGGGTGATACAAAATTTGCTTGACGGGTTGATCAATCATGACTTGTATGGTAAGAGACTGGAAATACGGCGTCAACTTTCTGACTGCTATAATTAATCTAAACACCAACTGCTCTACAAGGCTATAGATCGTTTATGCACCCTTCAACACCTGGCTAACGTAGTAAACAGGCTTCTGTACCTTTAAAATTCCTTCACCAGTACCGCACTGACAGCGTGCTTTGATACTTCTAAGTATAAACACAGCACATCCACTGCACATGGCCTAGTCAAGATCGATGGCTACTGTAATGACTGTTTCAAGGATTCAAGTGACTCTTCACACTCTTTAGTCCATTCAAAGTTAGTAGAGCCCCCAATCGCCTTGAAGAAGTGGTAGCACTTATCTACTGCTCGACTCATGAAACGATTCAACGCTGTTACCCGACTTGTTTGCCTTTGGACGTCCTTCCTATTTTCAGGGCTCTTCATCTCTAGAATGGTTCGATCCGGATTTGCTTCGATGCCTTTTTGTGTTATCATAAAACTCAAGAACTTATCGTTCGCTGCTCTAAAAATACACTTCTCCGGATTGAACTTCTGTCTATTTTGTCAGACAATGTTGAACACTTTCTGTAAGTCACTCACATGGTTGTTGGCCTTCATACTCTTGACGATCATATTATCTACATACGCTTTAATGACACTCCCAAGCAGGTCTCTAAAGACCTTATTCACCATTCTCTGATAAGTTGTACCGGTATTTATCAAACTGAAGGGCATGACCGTATAACAATATGTCCCAATATCAATTATGAAGAAGGTTTTCTCCTGGTCCAACTCTGCCATAGAGATCTGATGATACCCAGAAAATGCATCCAGAAAACTTAATAAATCGTTCATGACCTGATGTGGCATTTACCAAGTAATCTATTCTGGGTAGTGGGTACGAGTCTTTCGGGTAGACCTTATTGAGTCCGATAGAGTCTACACACATACGACATTTTCCATTTAATTTTTTCACCAGGACGACATTTTCCAACCATTGGAGATATTGTACATCTCTAATGAACCCTGTTTGCAGTAACTTATTGACTTCGGCCTTCGTCACAGCCTGCCGCATCGCAAGATTTTTTCTTCTATTTTATCGGCTTAGCGCCCGGTAAAACACCAAAGAATCTATATATATCACTAGGGCACCACGCAAAAATATCTAAATTACTAGACAAACACTTCACTAATTCTTTTTTTTCCTCTTGCCCCAAGTCTACCTCCAAGCTAAACTCACGCCCCTTTGCCACCAATTTTTTTTTCGTAGTATCGAGGAGATCAATTCGCCCTCTTGGAGGCTCAAGATCCAACATCATAGCCGGTGGAGATCCCTTTGTCCGTATACTATCAGCATAACATTTCCTCGAAAACAGTTGATCACCTCTCACACATCCCACTCCACGACTGGTTGGGAATTTTATCACTTGGTGGTATATGGGGGGAAAGCCCCAACAGCATTCAGCAGGGGTCGACCATAGATTACATTATATGCCCCCGTCTTGACAACCAAAAAATTCGTCAATATCACCACACTTACAGGGTAAGTACCCAATGTCACTATTAGTTCCATGACTCCTTTCGATATCACAGTAGCCCCTCTGAATCCTAGAAGGGGGTGGATACTTCTTTCAAAATTTCCAACAAAACAAATGCTTATGCCATCAACCAACACCCTTTTGACATTGTAGTTCGATATGTCGCCGACTATTACCAAGACATCATCATTGGGGATTACCACGCCTATTAAATCTTCCTCACCAAAAGTGATGTTTTGATTGAACCTGGCCTTTTTCTAGTTAAGTTCGACTGGGCGTGCATAGCTTTTTCTATCCGAGTTCATGTCCCTGCCACTGCGATCCCTCCAATAATCACATTTATAACACCGACTCTGGGCGGTGGTCGGTCATCAACCTTTTGTTTGTCTCGATCAGTTCTCACATATTTAGTCAAAAAATCCCGCTTTAAGAGACGTTCGATTTCCTCCTTCAAATGGATGCATTCTTTCGTATCGTGCCCATGATCTTTATGGAAATGGCAATACTTGCTCTTATCCCTCTTGTCGAATGATGCTACCATCAGTCTCGACCAATCAAGCTCTTTCATATCCCTAATCTCCATTAATATATTTGCTCGCGGAGTATTTAAAGGAGTGAAGGGCTTGCCTTTATCGATAAGTTTTCGCTCATCAACTAACTTTTGCTTATGACTTTCTGCCCCCCCTATAAGATTTTTCTTGAATTTCTATGCTTCCTCTGCATCAACGTACTTGTCACCCTTTTTCAACAGGTCATGCATCGATTTTGGGGGAAGGGGGGGAGTTTTTGGAGAGTGACATCTTAAAGGCCCGATTTTTCGTTCCATTCATTAATGTTGTTACCACTGCGGGCATTTGAAGGTCCCTTATACCAAGTGTCGCCCAGTCGAACCTAGCCAAATACTCCTGCAAAGATTCATCTATCTCTTGTACAACCTGCATCAATCCAATAGCCGTCTTCCGCTTCCTTTTGCTACTCATAAAGTATGCCACAAAACTCTTGAAAATCTCATTAAAAGTCTTTATAGACCTGGGTGACAAGGTGGCTACCCAGTCTCTAGCCTCTCTTCTGAGTGTCGGAGGAAAGGACTTGTACATCACTGTCAATGAAGGTCCGCCGTAGTCAAGCGTTTCTGTGACTCAATTTTATGCTTCTATCATCGACTGTTTGAAGCATTTCGGTAAATGAACATCCATAATTTCTTGTGCAAAAGAATCTTCCTCCGAAACCATCTGCCTACGTCTGTACTTTCTCTTTGTTAATACATCGTCTATTTTCTAGGTCATCATCTTCTCTATCTTTTTTTCCAAGTCTGCATGGGTCGAGGAATCTGCTAAACTACAAACCCCCTAGCCCCAAAGTCTCCTACTGTTGGCTGAGTAACAGGCAGGATAACTGTTGGAACTACTTGGGGTAGTTGCTCGTGTACGGCCTCCGGCGAATTCTGTGGTGGGGCTGCAACTTTCTGCATTTGACTCTGCAAGAGGGTCATCATGGCTGCCAATTGTTTTTTCAGTGCACTAAATTGGCTTTGCGTTATGTAATGCGGTGGCGGTGGTAGGTCATGACCCCTTGCGACAGACTTCGACTATATCTCTGTCGTATTCCCGCCATGCGCATTTCACTATTAGTCCGTCTCCTTGATATAACTTTTTTGTTCAGTAGTTTCCCACAGACGGTGCAATGAAGTTGTAGCGAGATAAACTTTCGTGTTTTCCTTGACGTGTAGGGTGTTCCGGCTGCTCCAATCAATTAATGCTATCTGCAAAATGAGGTCGGAGCTTTCTCTCCCATTGTATCTCCGGCGTAAGAATCAATAGTTGATTTTGGAAAGTAGGAAGAGAGTATAATTGGAATTCAAACAGTTCAGGTTTCAAGAAGAATACCTTTCTCACCTCAGGGGTATTTATAGTCACCTGATGTAACGCACTTGTTCTGAGGTTAATGGTGCCACGTGTAACATATAAGTCTTTCCATTTCCTACACGTTCTAATGGGATGGCACACACTCCTCAAGCGGTTGGTTGTGCCCATGTTTGCTGTTGGGTGGTTCCCGTTCAGCTCATTGCCATTTGTATAGTTAAATGTAGTGTTGGCCTCATAGTGGTGACGGCCTATGTAAACGTAGAGGGCTTCATGGTGGTAGGCGGCTTCATGGGGTCGACGGTCTCATGGTGGTAGGCGACCTCATGGTGGTCGACGGCCTCATAATGGTATACTACCTGTAGGGGTAGACGGTCTATTATGTGATGCTTTATATGGGGTGCATATCAAATAGCTCTTACCTCAATGGCTATCGTGGATAATTATTAATGTCATCTTATATGATTTTTTGTTCTTATTTGTTACCGTTCCTTCTGTTTTATTGGGATTTAAATTTAGTTTATCAATCATGGGATACCCGATTCAGTAATTGAAGAAGCTTTGAATGTGAATTCAATGTTCTTTGATATGCCAATGGCGATAAAGGAGGAACTTCTGTCTGTTGATGTACAGAAGCCAGAGAGAATAGAGTTCAAGTTGGATGCCATGAAAATGGGATGCTTTCGAGGGACTTCCTTAAGCCCTATGCACATCCACTTCATCATTTTCTCAACCTTGGCCTTCAAATCCTCTCAATTATAGGTACGGTTACCCCCCCAACCCCCGAAAACATAGAAAGTGTTTGAAGAAATTCATAAATGTTTCTAGTTTTTTATTTTTTATTTTTACTAAATTTATATAAACTAGGACGTTCTAGGGAAATAATTTTTAAATATTAGGATGAAAATGGGACAAATGGACGTCATTTTTATTAATTTTTTTTTATTGTTATTTGTTATTGTGTGTCTTTAAATATTTTTAAGAGTTTAGAGACAACTGAAATTTTAATCAAATTCAGTCATGGTTAAAATAATAATATAAATTGGTATTTAAAATAAAAATATTTTGACGACATAATATAATGGTCAATTTCTTCTCTAGTTTAGATCTAAATTGTATTTAAAATAAACTATTTATCTATCTTCATCTTCAATTTTCTTTGCTTCTTTTATATCGGATTATAACTTTATGTTTCGAAAATGATTTAATCTTACTAAATTACAAAATCGTGAGTAAATCGATATTGGTTTTCTACCTTTTTAGGGGATGAATAATTTATTATTGAAATATAATTTGAATAATCAAATCTTGTTGCATATCCATTACCAATCTTAAGTACATTGTACAAATAATTAGATAAACCACAAATATTATATTTCGTAGTTAGTCGGTCTAAGTTGTTAAAGGAAACAAGAAACCTTATTTATTTATTATATAAAATCAACAAATCTTTCATTTCAATAAAACTTTATAAGTTGACAGATTTGTTCGATGTGCGCTGGTCGTAGTTTTAAGGTTGGAAATTTACCATTTTAAGTATTAATAATTTAGAACTTGGCTAGGCATTAGCCCGAAAAATAAAGAGTGAAGCCTCAAAGAGTTCAACTTAATTAAAAAAGAATAGAGTTAGAGGTAAAAAAAAAAATAAGCAATTAAAATAATAGCTCTTGGCAAAAGTAGCAGATGCAACAAAATGAGTGACGGAGGCCGTACATGTTTGTTTCATAATATTACGCCGTAATGGATTATACAATGGACCATATTTAATTAACTTTACAAACGTATCAAAATTTTATCAACGACTAATCATTGGGGTTCGATAATATCAAAGTTAATAATTGAATCATTTCTTAACAAAACTTTATCTTTTCTTAAAGAGAAAGACAACCCGAATTTTGAGAAAATTGATGAGTTGACGGTGTCCATACATTCAATTTCCATTGAACCGCCCTGTTAACCAGGTTATATTCTCTTTCTTTAAGAACGGTTTGTAAGCTATAACTAGATTTCTCTGCAAACCACTTCTCGACTTTCCTAATTGTACAAGATAGGTGGCCACTTGAAAAAAAGAGCGAAATTTATATATTTATATTCAAGTAATATTATGTAGTCCAATTGATGCTTAACGTCGATTTATGTTTAAATGAAGACACTTTAAATGGGACTCCATGTCCCTTAGTTTAAGATATTTAATTACTTTTTTTTTTGTTGACGTAGGAACACGCAGTAGCTACTCGTGAGTGCACACTGGGTAAACATCGTTTCATGTGCAGTAGCCCGCAAACCACACAGGAGAGATAAACAGCATTAGGCAAGCCCGATGCGACGGGCTCGACCGAGTAAGTGTTGGCAGGAGATTCGAATTCGTGACCTTCGAATTTAATTGCTTTACACTAAGCACCGATTGGTCTATGTAGCATTATTCTTTATTGATGTGTTATATATTGACCTCCAATGGCCTCTCTTCCGCATTATTGATGACAGTTTTCCTCATAAATAGCTTATAATCTAGGTAGTCATCCATCAATATTGGTACACACGTAACCCAATCTATATTATAAATTTCCATCACCAATTTGTACTCTATCTTTTGCCTCCAAAGTGCACATAGAATCTATTCAGACTGTGGTTCCTATCAAATCAACTGACCCAATAAACTCATGCAGAATATCAGTTTCTCCACAAAATCTTGATTCCAGCATTTAAGGAACGTAATTTCTTCTTATTTTGTGCTATAACAAAGCCTCAGATGAAGGTTCCGGGTGGTAATGGCAGGCTGGATTAAGGAATCACTTAGCATTGCACTGGATATTAGTACAAGAAACCGAAGACGGTGATCGAGACTTACAGATCTTTTGGACGCTTCTGGTGTTCGATTGGTCGAGGCAACAGTTGAAACAAAGTTGGTTGATTTCCTGTTTTGGAGGAGAAGAAAGAAGCACAAGGTGAGGTTGTGTTTTGGGAGGATGTTCTTGGTTACAATATTCAGCTCTCTTTGCTATTTTATGTCCAGGTGAAAATTAAGTAGCGGCAGATACCATTATCTTTATTAATGCATTTTTGTTAAGCTTAAAATTTTACCTAAAAGAAAATAAGTATATTTTTGTTGATAATGTCATCTAAAAAGGTGCTTGAGAGAGCAAATAGTATACCATTTAAATTTTGTGTTCAATACATCATTACATCCCTTCACGCAAGGGCGGATTTAGGATTAAACTAGAAAATATTTCAAATCGGACTATTATGTAAAAAAAAAAATGTACACATAAAAAAATGTTTTTTACATACAACCAACAATATGAAATGGACGGGGGATTGGACCGGGTTGAAGCCAGTCCCAATCCCTTCTACATCTGCCCCTACCTCATGTGACGAATTCATTTTCTTCTCTATAGATTCATAGCTTTCATAAATGAATGACTAGATACTTAAACATACCTCATTAAAAACTTAAAAACTTTGGATAAAGGCCACATTATGCATTTAAATATTGTCTTTTACAGTTTTAGATTGAATACCTTTATCTTACCTCTAAATTTGGAGGTAAGGCTCTAAACTATTGATAACTAGTGCCGATTTCCCAACCTTTTAGATAGAGTGATTTTAAGTCCCTCTAAATCCCTACATGATGAAAACTATCGATGTGGAAGTTAAATCCGCACTCAACTTCCACATCGCTTGAAGCTGGATATTAAACCCCTGTTTGATTTCATCTACTTTAATTTATATATCATACTCATTTTCAAGCATATATTCACACAACAAAATATTCTATACGTAAAAATTTAAAACTTTTAACTACTTTTTAACTACACATTTTTCAAAAAATACCATTCAAAACATAGTTTATTTTAAAATAAAGGCCACCAAACAGGTGCTAAGTAGTTTGACAGTTTTGTCCTCCAACTTTAAGTTATATGCAATTTTAATTTCTATATTGAAAGTTTTAGTCATATAGGGATTAAAATTCACAAATTTAAACAGGTTAGGCACTCATAACCTCACTTTTTACTTATAAGTTTAAAAATAACATATTCAAAAAAGTTAGAAAACAAACATTACTTAAAAAGTAAATTTAAAGTATTTAATCTTAACCAAACATGTAAGTTAGGAAATTATGAGTAACTTTCAATTATTTTGTGAAGGTTTCATATGATATCTGTTTGGTAGGGATTGAAATCAGATTTTTAGTAGATTTTGATAAAAGTTGATTAAATGTGTGGTTGAAAAGTTGTTGGACCTAATAAATATGTGGTTAAATTAATTGTTGACTTTGACTTAGATTAAAATTTGAATTTTAATATATACCAAACTCGGGCTATATATAGGTAAATTGTGTTATGAGTATTAGTCTTGTAGATACTGATGGTTGTTGTAGCAATTTGACTAGACAACTTAGCATGAAAACAACAGTAAGTCCATGTTTGGTGGGAATCAAAATTAATTTTTATTAAAGTTGAAATTAACAATGAATTTTAACCACATATTTTATGAGATTCGTAAAGTTTCAAACACACATTTTATCAAATTTTATCAAAATTTACTAAAAATCTAATTTTAAATCTCACCAAATGAAAGCTAAGTGAAAAATGTGGTATAGAAGGTGAAGAATAGGGTCCATATTGAAAGTGGTTCACTTTATTTTTGCCTAGATATTTATAAGTAGAACCAACCAGCTCAACTTATGAGAACTAGAGTCAAGGCTTCTTTCACTTTTATTTTTATTTTTTCATATTTAATGTTTGTTTAATACACATTATTATATCATAGATAGTGTTAAGTAATATTATAAACAATAATTTTTTCATTTTCATCTTTTTACCGTTGAGTACAGTGTAATTCACACTATCAGACATGTCATTATCGTCCAAGGCTCTTTTTCATCTTTTTTATTCTTGCAATAGTTTTACCCCACACGCATAGTTCTACTATTTTTTTTAATTACAAAGTTGAACAACTTTTAGAAATAATATACATGCGTATAATTTTCTACCATTTCGTGGCTCGAGCAATTAAGTAAGTGGCTCGAGTTGATTAGCTGTCAAGCTTAAGTCCGACCAGAAGTTCATTAACAGATGCAACAACTTGCTATACATAGACAAAATATTTTGCACAAGACATGTTTGGTACAACAAACATTATTGATTAATACAACAGACAAGATTTAAACTTATTTTCTTCATTAACAGTGTTTGATATCATAAAATCTATGTTTCTAGATAACCTCGAAGCCAGTCCTAACTGTAGGCTGCGTAGGCGATCGCCCTAGGCCCCATTTTGATGAGAGTCTCAAATTATGTAAATTTAATTGAGTGATTGAAGAAAAACGAAAATTATAATTACGAAATTTTTAAAATTAGATAATTATCATATGCAAAACACAAAATACTAATAAAATTTGAAAATAAAAAATATTTCTAAAAAAATCTTATAAATGTACAAAACTTATCGCATATATTTATGTGTTATGTGTCACATAAATATATCACAACCATTACATTCTCTATATAATTCATTTGACTATTTATCTTCTTAACCATCATTTTTCTAACGTTCTCGTGGTTTCTTTTTCTTAACAAGAAACAAAATGTTACTAAAATGAGCTGCTACTAAAATCATTGATGTGCACTTCTCTATCTAGGTTCTTGCATTTCGTTTTATTTGTTGTTCTTTTTTTCAGTTTTTTAGTATCATTGCATTGATTAATATTTTAATTAAACTAATATTTCTCTGTGTTATGTAATCTGGTTTGAAATTTTTCTAGATTCACTTATTATTCTTTTTTTTTCTTTTTTTATGTTTGTATTGGAGTTTAAATCTTCTATTTTGTCATCCAATTTTCTTCATTATGTTTAATTATTTTTTAAATTAAAATCAACAATTAATTTTAACCACACATTTTATAGAATCGACAATTTTTCAACCACACAATTCATTAACTTTTATTAATATTTGCTAAAAAATTTATTTTAATCTCTATCAAACAGGGGTTTGATATTCATAGGGGCTCCATATTTGAAGTTTACATAAGGCCCCCAAAATATTAGGACGGGCCATAACCTAATGACTTTCAACAAGAGGAAATTACATATAAATAGGTATTTAAGTTTTTCAATTTAAAAATCAGGTATGAAGTTTAGTTAACCAAAAATCCTGTATTAATTGAATTATTAACAATATTATAAAATTTATCCACCCACCCCCAACCCCATTTCAAAACCTAAATTATTTCTCCATCCCCATCTCACTCCTCTCTCTATCTCTCTACCATCTCCAATCATAGAAACCACCTTCCTTGATCGTTCTATCCAGTTGGTGACCAACAATGCTATTTGTACCCAAGTTCCTTGACAAAAGTGATTGACAAAGTGACGTGTAGGGTGGAGATCAAATGGCAATGGATGGTTGTGATTTTAAATTTACACCAAACCGAGGTCACCAAAATGGAGTATATTTGTGGGAAAAAAATGAATGTCTGCAAAAATCTACAAACCATTTTCTCTCTCCCCAATTCCCCCGAATCAATCTCTCGTCCAAACTCATTTCCTCCCAATTTGAAATTACACAAAATCGAGATTTGAACAATGCATAACCCATTGCACGGTTGATGATACAATACAGAGGCAGAAATTAGGCGGCATATTTTTCATCTTCTCCGTATACAGAGGCAGAAATTGGACGGCAAGGTTAGGCAAAAATTTCTGACGAAGTCGCGTGTTTCTTCCATCTTCTCCACTCCGGAAATGTTCTCCATCTCCGGAACCGAGTAGGTATGAATGTCTATATTTTTTAGGCTTTTCTCAACTCCAGTCATATATGCTGTAAATGTGTTGTAACTTGTTCGGGTTGAAAGTTTGAACTGAAGTTTGGGGTTGATTTAATTTGGTAACCTAAGCTATGTAGCAATGAAATATTGAAAATTTTGAAAAGTCCAATTAGATGCTACTGATTGGGAAGCATAGGAAGAGGAAGCTCATAGAAGATGTACAATAAAAAACGCTCCCAAAAGGGCAACCAATATAAACAAGAATTTAGTAGTTTTTTGCTCTGTGTGAAGAAAGCCGATGGAAAAAGGAAAATTTGCCAGAGTGAAAAGTAGAGCAATCTCTGGTATGATAAGTTTGATGAAGAAGTTATGTAATTATATAAATAGGAGAACTTAAAGAAATCGTAAAATAGGAAATTGAGCTGTGAACTTGGGCTTTTTGTCTCACTAAGTAACTCTCTATCATAAAATTATTCGAGCTTAAATTAAACTTAAACACAAAATTATTTTTGAAAAGAAAAACTTAGGCCCTTTTAACCGTATAATATAGTCATAGTTAGGGGCAGTTTGGGGGCTCCCCCAGCCTATTTCAATTTTCCAAGCTTAAAAACTTAGTAATAATAATTTATAGAACAGTATTTAAATTTTAATAGTTGGTTTGATTTAGTGGCATTTGAAGTTGGCCCAACACATATTCATAGAACTGAGCTATATTTTGAATGAAGGTTGGGCATTTCGAACACCTAAATAATGGGTGAGTGTTTATGTTTTACAGGATCAGCCAAATATGGAAGATGTTTTGTCAGTTGATTCCGAAAATGAGAATGTGAAGGAAAATGTGAATGTCGTGGAAGATGAAACAATAGGAGGCGATGGAATGACTGTGCCTGAAGTTGGTATACAGTTCAAGGATGAAAAAGAAGTGNAGCCAAATATGGAAGATGTTTTGTCAGTTGATTCCGAAAATGAGAATGTGAAGGAAAATGTGAATGTCGTGGAAGATGAAACAATAGGAGGCGATGGAATGACTGTGCCTGAAGTTGGTATACAGTTCAAGGATGAAAAAGAAGTGTATGATTTTTAGGCAAGATATGCTTATGCCGTATGTTTTCCAGTTTGGAAGAGGAGTTTGACGAGGGATGATGACGGTGTTTTGAGATGTGTCACGTTCACGTGTAGTAGGGAGGGACGAAGAATGGGTACTACAAGTACTTCTTTGAAGCTGAGGATGATGACGGTGTTTTGAGATTTGTAATGTTGACGTGTAGCAGGGAGGGATGAAGAATTGGTACTACAAGCACTTCTTTGAAGTCGCAACCAACAATTCAGACAGGTTGTAAAGCTAGGATCTCTACATCTTTAGATATCCATGGTTACTGGAAAATTAACATTGTCCACCTTGACCACAATCATAAGATGAGTCCTATTAAGTCCAGGTTGTATCGATGCAACCGAGATTTGAGTGCATACGTGAAACGAAAGCTCGAAGTGAATGATGTAGCAGGAATACCGTTGCATAAAAGTTTTAACTCCGCAGTTGTTGAGGTCGGTGGCTACGAGAACATGACTTGTGTTAAAAAATATTGTCAAAATTATATCAAACAAGTGAGACAACTAAGACTTGGTGAGGGCGATGCAGCTGCAATACAGTCTTACTTTTCTAAAATGCAATTCCGCTGCTCCGGATTTTACTTTAGTATTATATTGGATGATGATTCACACCTGAAAAATGTCATCTGGGCTGACAATTGGTGCAGGCAAGCATATAAGGAGTTCAGGGACGTTGTGACATTTGATACAACCTACCTTACTAATAAGTATGATATGCCATTTGCCCCTTTTGTTGGCGTAAATCATCAAGGGCAATCAACGTTGCTTAGTTGTGGTTTGCTATCGAATGAGAACACAGATACAATTGTATGGTTGTCAAGACATGGTTGAAATACATGTATGGTCAAGTTCCGTTGGGAATAATTATCGATCAAGACGGAGCAATGCAAAATGTAATTCAGATGGTTTTTTTAAATACGAAACATAGATGGTGTATGTAGCACATATTGAAAAAATTGCAAGAAAAGTTTGGATAACATGTGGATAAGGTTTGTCAAGACATGGTTGAAATGCATGTATGGTCAAGTTCCGTAGGGAATAATTATCGATCAAGACAGAGCAATGCAAAATGAAATTCAGATGGTTTTTTAAATACGAAACATAGATGGTATATGTAGCACATATTGAAAAAATTGCAAGAAAAGTTTGGATAACATGTGGATAAGGTTTTGATCTTTTTGGATATACATGTATTGGTTTATGATTCACAATTTGTCGAAGAATTTGAGGAAGGTTGGAAAGTGATGATCGATACGTATGACTTATGTGATAACGCTTTGTTGTCCGGATTGTACGAAAATAAAGGTCTTTGGGTGCTATGTTTGTTGAAACCAACTTTCTGGACTGGTATGTCAACAACGCAAAGAAGTGAAAGTGTGAACGCCTCTTTCGACTGTTGTGTGCATCTGAAGATATCGTTGAAGCAGTTCGTCGAACAGTACGAGTGAGCATTGCAGTATAAGGTAGAAAATGAATTTCAAGCCGATTTCAAGTCTTTTTCTCAAATGATACTGTGTGCGAACGCGTATGAAAGGGAAAAGCAATATCAGAAATTATACACCATTTCGAAGTTCAGGGATGTTCAGGTTTAGTTTACAGGGAAGGTTTACTATGACCTCATGTATGTTTTAGAAGGACATTTGGAGACAACATATGAGGTAAGTGAGGACATCGTTTGTGCCGAGTGACGATGTAGAAAAAAATTTCAGGTGTCATTTAATGGAAAGAATTGTGAAATCATCTATAGTTGTCATCTGTTCTATTTTTAGGGTATAGTATGTAGGCTTACAATCACAGCGTTAATATGTAACGAGGTGAACGTGATAATCGATCCGTATATACTACGCAGATAGATGAAGGATGTTAGCAGATCACACACGCGGGTCGTCATGAATTATGTCGGTATGGTTAGTCCTGGACAATTGAGGTACGAGGAGACGTGTCAGACATTTGCCACGGTGGCAGACCTTACAATAGATGATGAAAGGGGGTATCGTGATATCATGGATTGGATACAACTTCAAAATAAAGAGCTTAGGTTGATGAAGTCGAGTTCCAGTAGCAATACCAATTTGTAGTGTGTTGCATCTCAAAATCAAAGCAGCGGGACTGTGAGGGATCCGATATAGTTGAAGAAAAATGGAGCCCCGAAGAAAAAAAGGAGAAAAGGCCCATTGGAGGCGAGCGCTAAGAAATCAAAGGTATATTCGTATTAATCGACGTTTTTTCACTTCATTTTATACAGTAATACCAATTTCGTTCTGGTGTATATGCAAGTGCGATTGAATAACATAACAGGAAAGGTTTCGCCATCTCCTCAACGCCAATATTCAATGCCAATGCCAATGTCGTACTCGTTTTCGCAACTCCTACTGGTTAGTTTATTAATATCACGGTTTTGTATTCAATTTTTTGTATAATTAATGCCAGCGACATGATGTAGGGTGACGGTATGAGCTGTGTGTTCACACAACAAGTGCCATTGTCTACGTTGATCCCTACTACGACGAAAAATGTGGTTCCGAATTCACAAAGTACATATATATTTTAATCACAACACTTAAAATTGACAACTAATCGAACTCTTATTAATTTCAGTTCACACGTCAGGTAATGAGAACCCATACTACGATCCACATTTACCACATCATGGTGGCTCCATTTAAATTGAGGCGAACAGCTAAGCAAAGTGTCACTGATGGAGCAAAATATAGCGTCTTCACTGGATTTGTTGTATGAAATTTTCAACTTTAGTTGAACGGAGGGTTCCAAATGTATATTTTGTGATTTACTTGCTTTCATTGTAAGTTATGAAATGTATAATATGATACCAAATATTAATCTTTTTTTGGATGCTATAAATTCCAAGTGAACGCTAATGTAATAAATGTTTATTGCAATCATCGATTATTTTTGTTTTGGATGATTCGTAGTTTGAATGATGATTGCTATAATAAATGTTTAGTGCAATAATGGAAAATAGTAATGCTATTTGGAAGATTGCTCTCTAGGTTTATAATTCAAAAACATAACTACCCAAGCATTCATCAAATTGCTCATATTATAATTTCACGAACGTCCAAGGTACATGAAGTAAAAAAATTTACTTCAACCAAAATGTACCAATTGACTGCACTAAACTAATCGACCAAATTCAAATTTACAACATACCGCTAGTTAACACAACATGACCAGTTCACCGTAAACAACTAATCAAGCCGTGTCTATCCCCTTCAGTTTCCCTTCGGCAAGTAATTTTTCTTGGCGGACCGTCACATTCACAGTCACAGAAATCAAGAGCTCTTCTCCGTTATTTAGCCGAACTTGAGATTGGAACATTCACGACATATCTTCAACTTCTTCATTCACCGCTAGTTTAGCCCTAGTAACGCTAGATTCACCGATTGCTTCTCCATCTTTGCACCAATCCCAAAACCCACACTTCACACTACAACATTTGAAGAATTTGCCTTTGTTAACAGTGTCCATTTCAACCTCGAAAAACTTCTGCACACAAAGTAGACATAGACGTTTTATCGGGCAATCACCGAAGAAGTGTCCAACACTCCTGCAATCGTGGCAAACTCTGGAGTTCTTTCCCGAAATTCTGTGTTTCTGAATCAAACCAATTTACATACTCATAAGTCTAGCAATTGTCAAACTGAAAAAACGAAAACTTCGATATCTCTATGAATTGTTCAAAGAACAAAGCAAATGGATAATTCAGCATCTCTGTCACCATTTAATTCACAGAAATTAAAAAAAAAATCAGCTCAAGCATCAATTTCCTCAGAAACCAATCAGCTCAGGCATCAATTTCCTTATAACAAAGAGTAAAATAAAATTTAAATTCAATCGCATAGCCATTGGTGTACTAAAATCAGAAATCTCACATTACTAACAGCAAATAACCAATCTACGCAATCAGCTAAGCCATCGATCCGCGAAGCATAGAGATTAAAAAATTGAAATTTAATCATGGACTTCAACCTCACAAAAAACAATCACATAAATGTCATTGCCAAAAAACCAAAAAAGAACTCAGACCAAAGAAGTTGGCGGTAATAGAACGATTCAGATATGAGATTTGTCGATCATTTTTTTAGTGGTATTCGACCGTCTCTAACACGACGTGGGCTTTCAAAATGGTGCGGAGCGGGGCCAAACCACACTGCTGGAGTTGACCGGCTGTCGGAGATGGGGATGATGCCTGAGGTATGAATACTACCGGACCTGAGTGGCTGCCGAAGGTTTGTGATTTGAGAGGAAGGGTTTGGTTAATTGATTTGGGGAAAATGGGGAGAGAGAGAATGATGTTGGGTTTTCAATTTATTTTTTTGAAATTGATGCCACATCAATTTGTCAACCAATTTTGTCAATTGGCTTTGTACATATAGCGCGGTCCATTGGTGACACCCACAACCAATCCCACTCATAACCTCCACTATTCAATTTATATATAACCCAGAGTTTTCCCAATTTTAAAGGTTTGTGATTTGAGAGGAAGGGTTTGGTTAATTGATTTGGGGAAAATGGGGAGAGAGAGAATGATGTTGGGTTTTCAATTTATTTTTTTGAAATTGATGCCACATCAATTTGTCAACCAATTTTGTCAATTGGTTTTGTACATATAGCGCGGTCCATTGGTGACACCCACAACCAATCCCACTCATAACCTCCTCTATTCAATTTATATATAACCCAGAGTTTTCCCAATTTTACACCCCAACGGCAACAACGTCAAACCTCTATTTTTAGTTTGCCTTTGTTGCCTCTGCAATTTATAGCGAACTCGTACAAATAGGCCCTTCACAAATCGGCGCTCACTTCTCCATCTCGGAAGGCAACGAAGCGCCATCGTCGAGTGGCGGTGCTATAAACGCCAACACTCTAAAATGTCTTGTCTGACTTCAGATCTGGGGATCATTGTTGGAGATATGGCGGTGTGATGTTGTGGTGTGGTATTGTTGGTGGTTATGGTTTGGTAAAGGAGGTGATGATGTTGGATCTAATGTGGTTGTGGTGACGACGACAGTGCTTGTGGTGTTGCTTCTACTTTTGAAGGGAGTAGCCCATTAGAGAGTTTTGGTTGTGGTTTTGCAAATGGGGATAGTGGTGTATAGTGGTTTGGTAGTGGTTGTGGTGTTTGGGTTTTTTTTTTTTTTTTGGGTGTTGGCTATGGTTGTTGGGGTTGTGTCTATGTCAATGTGTTGGCTATGGTTGTTGGGGTTGTGTCTATGTCTATGTGTTGGTTATGGTTGTTGGGGTTGTGTCTATGCCATTAAAATATAGCCGTTTTTAACTGCCCCAATATTAACAGCCCATTATCACTAACCATAAAACCTGCATATAATACTAGATCATGGTGTAGAGAGTTACATCAATTTTTTTGCCTATATAAACACACATCTGGGCATTAGAAAACATAACAAA
>CAIGRP010112022.1:0-22991 GCA_903798385.1 Fraxinus cuspidata
TCAACAGACACCCCATAATCATCAACTTACAAAAGACCCATCTTTTATAGGTTAATTTCTGTTTCTTTAAGAATTCAGAGCTCTGAATGTGATGTATAGATACATTATATCATTATATATATATATATATATATATAAAGTTTTTTGTTGGATGTCATGTGCCTTTCTTTCATGGCCCCGTTCTCTTAACCTCTTGCATTTGTGCCTTATTATATCCTTTTCTTATTCCATTACAAAAGAAAAGCCCTAAACATTTTGATTCTATCATCTTTAAATCTTAACGAAAGATTGTTTTTGATTATAAGTAAGTTATTAAATGTATGGCTTATGGGTTTTTAAATAAGCAGGCAAAAGGGGTTTTTTTCCCTTCCAACCACAGGTAAATTTTTGCCTTCATTGTTAAGTATTTTGATCTTTATAGTTGTAATCCATTGGGAAAAGCAGAAATAATCAATAGATTGATAATTGAGTTGATGTTTGCAAGAGAGATTATATTGACAGATTTTATTTTTTTTGCAGCCAAAAAAAAATAAAAAATAATGAATCCTCTTTGAGATCATAACCAGAAAAAGAAGGGCTTAGATTGAATGAAAACCTTGGTCATGTGGGGGAAGAAGTGGAGCTTAGGTTAGCTTTTTGAGCAGTTTCATTGTGATTCATTCATACTGGAATTTAGGTAACAATTTCAAGTCCTTTGATAAATTCCAAATAAACAGAATTGGTTAAGCTTATTCTCAGGTTCTAATAATAAGGCTTATCGGGAATAAGGTTTAGTTTGTTATTGTTAGTCTTGCTCTCTCTTATTGGGATTTGAAATGCGATTTTTGATAGGGGTTTATGAAGGGAGGAAGAAGAGATTTTCTGTTGTAGATTAGAATAAGCTGAAGGTTGGTTTTTAATTATTCGATACGATGGAGGGATCGGCAGTACAGCAAGCCACCCCCCGGAAAAAGATGACGAAACAATTGACAGGGAAGCGAGACGATACTGCAATGCATTCTGCAGCTAGAGCAGGGAATATTGTTGCCATAAGGGAAATCATCAATGGTACTATAGAGGAAGAATTGACAGGGTTGTTATCGAAACAAAATTCAGCTGGAGAAACAGCCTTGTACGTAGCTGCTGAATACGGTTATTTTGAGTTGGTGAGGGAGATGATTGGATTCTATGACCTTGCGGCTGCTGGAATCAAAGCGAGGAATGGCTTTGATGCACTTCACATAGCAGCCAAACAAGGGGATTTGGGTATTTGTGGATACAAGATTAGATTTTTCGTTTGTTTTATCTGTTTATTGTTTAAGATTCAACGTAAATCTTAACTTCGTGTATTGCAGAAGTGGTGAAGGTGCTGATGGAAGCACATCCTGAGCTGTCCATGACCGTTGATATTGCAAATACCACGGCTTTGCATACTGCAGGGACTCAAGGGCACATAGAGGTCGTAAATTATCTCTTGGAATCCGAAAGCAGCCTTGCCACTATAGCTAAAAGTAATGGGAAAACAGTCTTGCATTCTGCTGCAAGAAATGGGCATTCACAAGTTCTTAGGGCCCTCTTGAGTAAGGAGCCCGGGATTGCAACTCGAACTGATAAAAAGGGACAGACCGCACTTCACATGGCCGTTAAAGGACAAAATCTCGAGGTTGTAGAGGAACTCATTAAAGCAGATCCGATGTCAATTAATATGGTCGACAACAAGGGAAACACCGCATTGCATATAGCCACCCGGAAAGGGAGAGCACAGGTACTTTTGTAGTCATGTCTTATTTTATTAGAATTTTTAACTTATGGTAATAGTTTGTTGATAGTTTCATGTCTTGTTTTAACTTATGCAGATTGTGAAGATGCTGCTAGGACAGAACGAAACAGATACAAGAGTTGTTAACCGGTCTAATGAAACTGCCTTCGACACCGCAGGGAAAATGGGGAATGCCGATATTGCAGCCATCCTGAAGGAGCACGGTGTTCAGAGTGCAACGATGATAAAGCCTCAGACGACAAGTCCAGCTCGGGAGCTAAAGCAAACCGTGAGTGACATAAAGCATGAAGTTCATTATCAATTAGAACACACGCGTCAAACTAGAAAACGCGTGCAAGGTATAGCTAAACGCCTCAACAAAATGCATACCGAGGGGCTCAACAATGCCATTAACTCGACTACTGTTGTGGCTGTACTCATTGCCACCGTTGCATTTGCAGCAATATTCACTGTTCCTGGCCAATATGTTGATGACCCTGATGATATTCCTCCTGGCCTTTCCCTTGGGGAAGCAAATATTGCTCCAAAACCTTCGTTTCAGATTTTCTTAATCTTCGACTCTGTTGCCTTGTTCATTTCTCTAGCAGTCGTGGTGGTGCAAACATCAGTCGTGGTAATAGAAAGCAAGGCGAAGAAGCAGATGATGGCGATTATAAACAAGCTAATGTGGTTAGCTTGTGTGCTTATTTCGGTGGCATTCTTGGCATTGTCGTTTGTAGTAGTTGGAAAGCACGATAGGTGGCTCGCAATTGGAGTGACAATTATAGGAACTACAATATTGGCAACGACAATAGGTACAATGTGTTATTGGGTGATTATGAATCGGATAGAGTCCTCGAACAATAAGAGCATACGAAAGAACTCTATGCAGGCCAGCAGAGACCGGTCTTGGTCGAAAACTTTACTTTCAGATTCAGAAGTCCTAAACAATGATTTCAAGAAAATGTACGCAATTTGAAAGCTTCTCTTGTGCTTATATATGAATCAGTGGCAGCAATGTCTTCTCATGTTCCTCGTGCTTATAACTGCCTATGCATTGCTAGTTAACATAAATGTTATTGTCAACTACTTAAATTTTATACCCTTTTTATTAACCAAATGATGGGGGACTTCTTGTTTGGGATCATTTGGCATTAGGATAATGTAATTACTTGAAATATATATCTTGCTCTATGGCACCTGTTACATGCATTAAGAGCAAACTCCGAAGGTCTTTCTTGAAGATGCAAAATCAATGGTAGCTTATTATACTCAAGTCATTTCAATTAAGTCGTCAAACTAAATGAGAAATTGTACGACTTTCGAGTGAGTAGTTATTTGGCAATTGCTCAAGTACAGCATTCTCTATAATTTATGTTGAGTTGTAGTCTCTAATTATTATCATTGTGCGATTTTTCATCATAAAATATATAAAATAGTTAAAGAAAACAGCATGTACGATTTTTCTCTTGTAATTTTTTTTCACCATATTGAATTACTATAGCGATGAAAGAAGATATAGTTTCGCATTGAGGTGAACCTTTATAAATCTTGCGTGTTCTTGTATGTTTATTTCTTTACTGAATTTTATCGCTTTTGTGGTATAGAAATAGAAATATACTTTGATAAGATATAAATCTCCTCTGTACTGGAGATAAATTTATAATTTTGATAAATTGTAAAATAATACCTTTCTGATGAGAATATGAGATCTAATTTATTTTCTACATAGCTTAGTTAATATATTACATACAAAATAGATATACAGATTCTCATTAATCTTAATGTGAGAAGTTACAATATTATCGAGTTTTTGTTCCCTCTTGCATCGATCTAGAATGTACAATATATCATACTCCTTGAGGGAAAGTGTTGTTAAATTTATACCATCTAGTTTTATTTTGCATACAAATAAAGAGAGACATCTCTGTGTGATGATAGGTCGATAAGGTAGAGATCTCATTTGTAAGATAAGTTTTGTGGGTCCCAACTTGGGAATGGAGATAAATCGATACTTAAAATAAATTGTAAATCATGTTTATAATATTTTCTTCTAAGAATATGAGATCTAGCTCTTGTTGGCCCCCATTTTTGAATATTTATTTTTTTTCAAACTCATTTTTAACAACATATTTCATGGGACGGCTCACAACTTTTATAACTTTTCAACCATATATTTCATCAAAATTTATTAAAATCTACTAAAAATCTATATTTTAATTAAACCAAACAAGGGCCTAATTTATTTTCTAAATTACTTGGCTAAATATTACATACAAGATACAGTATGATTTTTCCTCCTTTTTTCCCTTTTATTAGCAATATGTACTTAACTGGTGCTGCTTCTTTTTTTTTTTTCCATTGTTGATATTGAAGTATCGAATACCATGTTACCATAGTTCAAGTCTCGAAGACATGTAACTATCATTGATGCATGGAGAATGATTCATAAGGGAAGCTGTGCATGCACTACTCCCAAAGTTTAATTTGGTTTCAAAAGAGTCAACATATCTTCTATGACAATTCAAGATTTCTCGGTAAGTTGCAAATCCAGTCGTCTTCAAGAGCTCAGCAGGGCTGTAGGCTCTCAGTAGAACTAGACAACACAGAGAATAGTCGAGCAAAAGAATGTGTTCCTTGATCTTAATAAACAGTCAAGAACGTGATATAGCACGAAGAAACAGTTTAGACTCTCAACCCAATTTCCAGTGAACACGTGCACAACAATAATATGAAATGACAAGATAGTCAACACATTTTTTATTCACATATTTTGACGGACCCACAAGTGATACCCACTTATAAATCACTAATTTCTATCAATTTATGACTTAAAACATTCATAAACACTTCCCAAACATGCTTTTAATCAGAACTAATGAGACTAACATGGCATGAAACGACTTAATACACAAAAATAAGTTAATGCGGAGAAAAATCTATTAGAAGCTGGCAGGAGGCAGGGCAGCATATAAAAACTAGAAAAGACTTTAAAAGAGTGTGTTCAACTAATCAGGACATACAAGACATACATTTCCATACAAGTTTTGAGTTCAACGAAATCAAAATATCTAAACTAATAAATTCATCACGCGATTATTTTGCACAGGGCCTTCACTTACAGCGACAATCTTGAAAAAACAAAATGATGTGAACAGGAATCGGCAAATTCAAACATGTTCAAATCGTATAATCCATCAAAAGCAATTTTGACAAGTGGCAATCACAGTAGTACTCCACATTTTACCCCTGTAACTTCATACAATATTTTTCATGAGTTTCAAAGTTCACATCTCAAAACTCGTTCAAACAGCAGCATTTAAGAAATGTTTCGTAGGTTAGACCAAGTTGTGCTGAACAGTATTGAAGAGGCGTGTGATAAAATTTTACATGACATCAAGGAACTAAAGCCAGAACATGAATGCAGGAATAGTAAGGTATTACAATGAAACACAAACACCGATGTCTAGAATTTTACAAGTATCTACAGAGCATGTAGATGTGCATTCACGAGGTGTTCAACATGAACAATTTTTAGTAAAACCAACTACTCTACACATTCTAAGAGCATTGAATAATCAAGGTCGGAGCTTAGTTATAGGATGTGCATCCCATGCTAATCTTTCCTTACCTTTAATAGAAGATATCTTTACTTGTTGGGTAACAAACAATATACTAAAGTTGACAGGACATATTTTCTACCCTTCAAAACCAAATTGATGCATGGAGAAACTGCCGACTAGTAAAAACTGGAAATGAAAAGAATGCATAGAACACAATCTATTGGGCTTGAAGCAAAAGATACAAAAGTCAGATTGCAGTAACTGAGACGATAATAATGCAATAATTGCTTCAGTTGCCACAAAGAAGAAAAACTAAGCACGAGCTTACTTCTGTTCTACTAATCAGTTGAACCAGTAGATGTACATTTAAACAGCATATTTTGTCAATGTTGAGGTAGAGCTGGTCTCTTTTCCACCATATCATAGTGGAGAACAAAATTATCCTGCATTAATTTAAACCAAACAACGTTGGAATCAAAAAGGAAAAAATCAACCTGTGGTTTGAATTCAATAAAAAGCAGACAAATGAAGAAGGCAATGAAATTTCAAACCTTGCGGACTGTCTCCCATGCATTTGGATCAAAACAAATATAAGAACCTCTCTCATATGAATTCATCTTTACAAGTGGCTCCATGTTAACATTCCTCATAAACCACAAACGATGCTGTCTATGGTAAAACCAACCTCTGTTATACCTGAAAGTAATTGGGACAACTCGGTCAAATTACTACTCTATGCAGCAAAATTAGCATCAACCGAAGGAAAGGAATATAATGGGGGGTAAGTGTATAAAGATTTCAGAGAAAGACGTGGATTTCCCAGGGACTGAATTCTGAATTTGAGAAAAAATAAACAGGTGAACAAGAAATGACACAAATATTCATTTCTAAGAAGGCCATACAATTCATTTGCGGCATATAATTGTGCTTCATCCTTCGGCATACTGCATGAAACCACAAAGAAAAAGATAATCTCATATTTAAAGTGACAGATCAAAGGCAATATAAATGGAGTGTGATCTAAAGATTTACCTGTAGAAGATATAAAACAAAGTTTCTAATTGAAACTTTAAGAAGTAAGCTTGCTGCAGCGAATACAAGAAAATTCAGCAGGTAAAAATTTAGCAGAAAAGCAGCAGTATAGATAAGGGTAGAAAGAAAGCTCACATTTAGAGGTGGCGGTTGTTTAGCATAATAACATTGTGGTACGGTAAACTCTGGATCTCCCTTGGTAGGCTCGTCAGACCATGGGGAACCAAATGTTTTGTGAAGATTTTCAGAAGAATTCAAGTTCAATCCAAGGGTTGTTAAGTCAATTCCAAGTGCAAGAGATGTCAGATCAGGGTCGCTCATTCTTATCACACTCAACAAACCAAGCAAACCAAAAGGGTCAGAAGTGGTTTGTCCACCCTGCATGGGCTTCACTGTTTGATCCCTATATGGCTGGCCTATGGCAGAGATTTGCTGAAGGCGAAATTGGGACTGGTTCTGATGCTGCTGATATTGCTGTATAAGCTGGTCGTACGACCCAATGCCAGAAACTGAATTTGGAGAATTCAGGGGTCGTAGTCCCATACCTGGTAGTCCACTGGTCTGATCAAATAAATAGAAACAAAGAAAATTATTAAGCTATTGCAACAAGGAAAGAAAAGCAGTGTCGAGAAGCAACTTTTACACCAAGTAACTAGTGTAAAACTCATTCACATTCACGTCTACAAGCTACAATAGACCCTCTTACAATTAATATTTATATATCGATAATCTAAAATAACTAATACAATTTATAAAAACTCCACTCCCCGCGCACAAACTCAATATTCTCATGCCCATTTATGAAAATGTTTTCAAAATGGAGATGCTTTCTATGGAAATATTTCTTGCATAGATTTAATTATAGGAGAGAATTTTCACATAAACCACACCCCTATAAGTTTACATCTTTTTCACCAGGAGGAAAAAATTTCCACCCACTCACTCACATAAGCCATCATTCATATTTACATATAAACTACAGTAGATCCTCTTATAATCATCTTTTATTTATTAACAGTAAATCATTTTTCCAAAAAAAAAATAAAATAAATAATAATAATAATAATAAAATCCTTTATACTGAATCAATTCTCATATGGAATCAATATAGGAGGGATTTTCACACACGCACACAGGGACACATCTTTTCGTGTCACTCTACAACTTATTTGATGATTTTCCATAGATGTAGGAAATGCTCATAAAATGATAAAATATTGTTATGACAATTGCTTGGTTGTCAACTATGGCTACAATAAAAGAGCAGTTGGTGGCATCAAGCACACTTTTTTCTATGTTAGAAGAAGATGCCCAAGAAAGTACAATTTTCTTGTTCACTTCCAAAATTTCCAAGAAAAGTAGAGATCGAAAAAGCTCAAGAAGGGCAGATTTCTCCAATTCAGTAGGATATTATGAGTTTAGTTGCAGGTATGTCAACTTTCGACAGCAGAAGATAAGTTGCTCCTTTCAGTAAACTACAATGACAACACAGGTCGAAGTGAAGTATGTATTAATAGCAAATAAAACTATGTTATACCTCAATCGATTGTACGTCCTTCCATGATACTTCATGGGGACATAACCAATCAAAAGACTGACGTTTACAATTAATACATCTAATGATAATAAAAATTATCTGCTGTAATTGTTTATAATAAGGTGTTGACCTTAACTCTATTATAGAGTTCAATATTGAAAGATAATAAGAACGATGCACATGCTTTAAGTAAAAAATTATATCCACATGCTGCAAAAATGATGCACTGGTACTTGAAACTTGACATTTAAGCTAGCAGTTAAACCTCTTTTAATGTATTAGTCAGACAGGCCAAGGTGGCTGGTATTACAAAGCAGACAAATAATATTGCCTTGTTCAGAAAAGTGTTTCCCACTACTTCTGAGTAAGAGAAAAAAACTGAGGCAGAGAAAGAACAGATGTGTTCAACCAAAAAAAAAAAAGTTGATAATGAATAGTTAATTTTGATTTAATACATTGTTAGAAAATAAATAATAACACACTACTAAATTCCACAAAGCATGTTAGCACACCTGTGTATGATATGTTGAATGAGATGATGGAAACATGTCTGAACCGTGTAAATGAAGTAGATCCTGGTTGTTTACAGTCGAGAAAGGGACAACACCACTACTCACTGATGGGGCATGTTGCTGTTGTTGCTGTTGTGGCCGATGAGATGAGTATGTTCCCCCCAAATTGAAACCAGCGGACCTTCCCATCTGTAAATTCAATCAGAACATGAGAACAGAGAGAAAAACTGTGTTGCATCCAAGCAAAAAAAAAAAAAACTCTATAAATGCTCTAAACCCTCATAATGGATCAGTACACTTACAGAAAAGTGTTGAGGCTGCATCATGGAAACAGAACTGTCGTGAAGTTGCTCCTTTTGGTGTAAGTCCATAGAATAGTCACCATTCCCACCTGCACAAAGTCTAATAGATCGTCATTGACAAGAGTTAAACTAAATAAAACGTGAATTCAAAAATATATTTACATTGCCAGAGAGGTGTTTTAGGGCCGACTATTATCAATGAGTCGAAGGAAAAAGAAAGGCAACAAGTTCCATTGATACATAAGACGTAACAAGAAAAGGAAATAGACGGAAAGAGAAGAAGAAATGAGAGAAGGAAAGTATATAACTTTGATTCAATAATATTATAGTTGTGTTCAAACTGAAACACCTAGGCCAGTCTTTAATTCCAAGAGAACTTCTTACAGATAACAATGAATAAAATTAAACACTTATCTAAATAAATTCAAATAAAATCTTACCTGATAAAATCTAATCTAACAGAAAATTTTATCTTCTCTACTTGTTTCGCCTGGAGTGGATTTTAGTCGTTTCCCATCACTTAACTTCACAGAATCTAACAGTATAATTTTCACAAGTTTTAAACAATCAAACTTATGTTTCCAACATAAAATGATTCGTTGGTTCACACACAAATACTGAAAAGATATAAAAAAAATTAGAGAAAAACTATCCCAAATCACAATCATATTATTATTTTATCAATATCAAAAGCCAGCAAAATTTCATTTGCCAACGGCTGTTCTAATAAGGAACCAAAAACCCTATTGCTAATATGATTGAAATTACTCAATTGGTCCCTCAACTACTACCAAAACAAAATTAGACCACAATCACACAAAACATGATTTAGACTCTAATTAAATAAATAAACTATTAAATCCCCCGTTTGGCCCCCATTAAAATTATAATATATTTTCCTCTCTTCTTTTCAACCACACATTCTCCAATAAAAAAATATTAAAAAAAAAATTTTTCTTCTTTTTCAACCACCAATTCTCCAAAAAAATAATATTCCAAAAATTATAATCCCAAATAATGGGGGCCAAACGGAGGCAAAATCAAGCCCATGCCTTTTAAGTCTTGTACTGCATCACACAACACTTCTCAAGATTAGATGTTTCACAAAGGATAATAGCCTAAAATGCGCACTAGCAGCAATAGACCTAATAAAGGATTTAGGATGAGAAAACACCACGAGCATGCACATTGACACTAACAGCTGATAAAGTCTATGCTATTTTTTTCGTTTGATAGGAAACCAAAAAATTATTAAAATAAAACTTAGGATCAACAAGAAGGAATGAGAAGATAAAGGTCCTCTAGAGAGAAAGTATTAAAACTAAGAGCATGAACGGGTATGCTTAAAAGGAGATCAAAACCACCTTTCTTTTGGCAACATCACCTTACATGCTGTCAAAAAAAAAAGAGCTTCTGAACCCCTTCTAAGCAATCTCAAACATGCTCTAAATAAAAAGTTCCAATTGAGAATTACCAGATAAAAGGAAAACCTTTAAATTCATTACCTGTAAAATCCCGAAGAGAAGCTAAAAGTCTAGCCTTCTCCTATAAAGACAAAGAATCGAACTCTTTCCTTCAACATTTTCTAATTATTCCAGCCAAATAATTTATAACACTTATAACACCATAGAGGCATTTTTTCAAGTATTAGAGAACCACTACTCCCAGAAATCTTCAAGCTTATACATTCTTGGATGGTTTATCGATCATGTAGCAAATTCTTGTTAATGGGTATGAAGTACCAGCTCAAACAATTGCATGTAAACATATATCACAGGTTATAATGCTCGGACTCAGGTACGGGTATCGGGTATGGGTACGTATCTAAGGGTCAGATCTTTCATTTTTAAAATATAGGATACGGGGATATGGTTTAAAAGAGTCCAAACTTTGGACACGGGTACATGGGTACACCTTTCAACCTTTAATTTTTTTCCCCAAAAATTAACATGTAAAAACTTGAATAATAATTAAGTGGCAAATAAATCATCTTGCCCCACCCAACTAAATCAAGCCCAAAACAGCCCCAATTACATATACACCCAACAGCCTTAAATACAAAAATTATTGTAGCCCAACAAAATTAGCCCATATAACCAAAGCCCACTCTCTAAAATTTATTTTACCCCAGCCCAACTCATAGAATTAACCCATCATTACATACAAGACCTAACTGGGCCCATAATCCCTTCGTCTTCTCCGATCTGCTTCTTCCCGTAGTCGGGTATTCTGCTTCCATCCCACATCCAGATTAACTAGGGCCATAAATCATCTAACTTCGTCTTCTCCAACACTGCTATTGTTTCTTCCCGTTGCCGCCCTCGACGCCACCTGTTCTGCTTCCACCCAACTTCCAGAGCCGTGTCGACTTGAAAATTGGAGAACCCGACCCGTATTTCATACCAATACCCGTGTCGTGTCGTGTCGTGTCGACACGGGTACCCCGGCCATTTCGAAGAGTCGAAGCATCACAGATCCCAGGCGTCTGAAAACTTGCTTTATAACACTATGAGTTATGACATGTCAATTACCTAGCTGTTTTGATGTCTTACAGTTTCAAAAATCTAAACCATGTTCAGTTTGGGAAAAAAGAATAGTAGAACCTATCAATGATTAGATTACTAAACTGAGAGCAATCAGAATAAGAATAATGTACTCAAGGAAAACTAACCATAGTTATGACCACATCTAGGAGAGCGGTTGCATACAGGAGTAAATTATCGGCAGATGCTCATTCTATTATCTATGCAAGACGATACCAGGATTTACCTTGGCACGTCCCAATGGTCATTTTGTTCTCTAACTACTACTTAAAACTGATTTGATTCGATTTGTTTACTCATTTTGAAAGAAGTACTAGGAATAGGCAACAGTGTCAACAAATTATGACAAAAACACTTCATTAGAAATAGCATAAAGCATGTCTGCTTTGAGGTTCAAAAACATGCAAGCACCTTTAAATCCTGGTAAGGCCGGAAAATCTTCATTTTGAATACTGAATTCTTGATTTTGTTGAACGATTGGGCTAAGACCTTGTTTCCGCAATGAACCTGAAACACTAGGGTTAATAGTCAGTCCGAAACCAGAGAAATAAGAAATTAAAATAACCATTGACAAGAAAAGCACAAGGCTATTCAATTACCTAATTGTCCCTGAGGACCTCCAGCAGAACTGGGACGACTGCTCAGTTGAGGGAAATCATTGATGTCAAAAGGAGAACCACCATCATTGGCATTCATATCATTGAACATCCCCATATTGAGGTTATTCACAGCTTGAACATGATTTTGTGACAGAGGACCACCGGCTGAAGGGTAGGAATTGCCTAACATAGAAATTACCTGCGGAGAAGCTGAAGGCAGGAACAGTCATTTAGTCCTCATTTCTTATATCTACATATATATGCATCACTCATCTTGGCCTCAGATACATGTTTAATACCACCAAACTGTAATAACACCGAAGAATGAAAGAAATCTTCACTAAAACATAGCAAATCAATACTAAGTAGGATAATAAATATCAATATAAAAATTTCTGACCAAAATACAATGTAAAATGAAAACATAACATGATAAAATCTTGTCCCCCAAAGGGTAGAAAATTTTTTAATCTTATTTGTAGTTTGATTGCCCCGAACACCACCTTTTTCTTCCAAGTCAACAACGAAAGCAATGAAATCACTTTTCCTATCTTTCCCCAAACCCTACCTAAGCACAGACTCAACTCAAACAGGCCCACAAGTGATTTATCGGAAAAGGACACGAAAAACATTAGAGATATTTTAGTTAGAATAACATTAAATAGCTTCTCTTTTTTTTCCTATTTTGTTTTGTAAATAGTTCTCAAATTAATTTTTTTTTTTAAAAAAAACAACTAAACAAAAATTGGGTCATTGCGCCAACTTGGATCCATTAAAAAGTTTGCCCAACACAAAACATGGAAATGATTAATTTTTTAGTTTTTTTGTTAATTGGCCCACAGCCCCACTCGACACTATTTTTCTCCACGATAACCACTGGAATATTCAGTTCAGCTATTGAAGTGATTGTTATATCACAAAAACCACTTGTCAACTTTGAACTTGAAAAATGCAGCTTCTTTGTGCAACTATAAGAAATTCTTAGAATCCATTACCCAAAGAAATTCAACACAATCAGGTAACAAGGTGTTTGCAGAATTACAGATGTTCAAAAAATACTATGGCTCAACAGAAACACTTTATTGTGAAGGCCAAATATTTTCAATCACATTCAAGCGAACGGCTAAAAGACAAGCATCAAACTAAACCATAGATATAGAGGAATAAGATAAGCAAATGGTGATTAGTGAGAAAATGAAATATCAATTGGGATACACTATTTATATACTAATGGAGATTCATAAAGACATCATTTGAAGACTTACCAAGAATTAAAAATGGAGACAGATATATACTCGTATTCAATAATCAAGTCAAATTCTAACAAAGCATTAATCCTCATTATATCATATTTACAAGTCTAATTCAAGAAACCAACTATAGACATAAAATAAAATAAGACTTTCATAATAAATTCTAATTTCAAATCTTGGCAAGTCTTCAAATAATGTCTCCATGAATCTTCATCATATACGAATGGCAACATTAGATACAAAGCTGGATGACAATTGTCTAAATAAAGATAATAACCATGAGTGGAACATTTGGTACAGTTTTTAAGATAATTATTAAATCACAAAACAAATTAATCAATTTTTTTGTCTTGAAAATTGCAGCTCTGATATGAAAATAAAAGAGATTTTTTAAATCCCTTTCAACACAATCTCGAGTGAAAAAAGGTGTATGCACTGCTGACAGATTCTCAAGTACTCAAACATGTTCTACACGAATGCAAATATGCAAGGGCATCGGGTTCGGTTCTATCCATAATATTTTTTTTATAAATCGTAAGCTGACAATACAAATTATCTTTTCAATATCTAGCCGAAATAGAAATAAAATGTCATCAAATACATAATTCAACATTGTTAATCCATTGCAAATACATCACCAAATAGTATCCAATTCCGGTTGAAGCTCTACATGCGACGCCTCAAGAAGGGTTTGTGGGTTGGGCAAACACATTAAGTGCATTCAAGAATGGCTATGAACAAGAGTGATATGATTCAATTATTCAAATTAATGAATCTGGTTGATTAGGGTACTTACTACTAGAGCCTTGCAAACTTACTACTTGTAAGGCCAGGTCATTTGGTTAGGTGAATAAACTACATAAAAAAAATAAAAAAATAATCTTAGAAAATGGACAAATTCTGTTCCAAATTCGGGTATTCGAGACCCGATCGATTCTCGGTTCCAGTTCAGGAGGCTCAATTCTAGTCAAATGCCCACCCCTAGATGCACATCTATACAGTAGAAAAGTCCATTCATTTGATTTATTTTTTAGCTGGCCAACAGCTAATATACAGGTGGCACATGTTCATCCAGGTGTATTTTAGAGCCTTAACTAAATACATCTGAGTTAATGACAAATATTATGTTATTTCCACCTTGAAGGTAAGGCAAACAACACTTGGAGAAGATCAAGTGTTTAAAAATTATTTTTTAGAAAGTGCAAATCCATATAGACAAAGAACAAATGTTTACATCAAAAAGAAACCTGTCCAAATGACACTTTGCAAATGCTGTAGAAAACCTTAAAAGTCAGGGGGCTGGAGAGAACTATAATTATTTCATGATGATTTACCTTGTTGAAGCACACTGCCCACAAGCCTGTTTTGTCCTTGCACATTCAAATTTCCAGAACTACTGTTGGCATTTAAGTTTAACCGTGAAGCTAGACCAGGCACAGACAATCCTCCACCAGAACCAATGCTTCTGCCAATGTTGCCCCCACCTACTATGTTCCCCACTGAGCTTGTAATCCGTGGACCAGCATTCCCCATAATCGGAGAGACGCCTAAACCTGGAACTGCAGTCCGATTACCAATTGCAGCAGATGTTGCGAGAATCCCAGGGATAGAACCACCAACACCATTTGTGCTACCGCTGTACCCTTGGTTTCCGATGACACTCATACCAGCTCTATTCACCATCCCTGAATGACCATGTGTATTGCTGTGAGATATCTGCAAACGAGGAACAATATATTGTCGGGAGTTTTGAATAATAAAGGTAAAAAAACTAGTGCACAAAAAAATGCAAAAATTAGGTGAACAAAACATATATTTTTACAATATTAAGAAAATTAGTGAGCTGCTATAACTGTTTCCCTAATACATATTCTCAATTCACATCCAAGGCATCTTGTATGCAGCATTAAAAAGTCAAAAGGGCACCTGAGAAAGAGCGCCTGGAAGATTATTTGATGCAAATCTTCCACTGGAAAGGTTACCTGCAGCTTGTTGCATCCCACTAGAAAGGACATTATTCATTATTGTATTTCGAGATCCAAGGGAGCCTGACATGTTAGGAATATTAAAACTCCCATGAATGTTATGCAGTCCCTGAATATTTCCTGCAAGAACAAAGCTCAATGATAAATAGATTTTGAAGAAAACATTAGGCAATAATTCCAGAAAACAACTCACCAGTGTGATGAAAAACAGGAGAGGCAGCCCCAGATTGACCAGAGAACGACGAAGTTAATGGGCGCCCAGTGCCGTCCGGAAGATTTGATGTCGATCCGTTGAGTGATGACTGCAGCCAGAGTGTAAATGAATTACATAGACAAAATTAAAAATTCCTGTAAGTTTCATGTATGAGCCTCAACTCACACTCATATCATGATAAAAAATTTCATGAACCATGTATTCTTTGATCAAACAAAAAGTTGAGTAACAGCAAAATCTAGATGTTAAAAATGTGTTATAAATCATCATATATCCTTTCATAGCATTAATAGTGAACTCTTCAGAGAGAGCATATTGTGTTAGCAAATACAACCACTCTACAATGAGCAACTCAGTATGATTATATAGAAGTTAAGCTAATCATTAGATAACAAGCTCAAATATATAACATGTCTGAACTTGCTAAACTAAATTAGATGAATCAATGCCAGTCTCATTAGCAAAGTTGTCTTACCATACCACATTGCCAGCAAAACCCAAGACTCCGTATTACTCAAACTTGAAATTTTCTGTCCTTTTCAGAAGAGAATTGGAGGAATTTCATCAACCCATTATGCACATCATGACAATTCACAAATTCAAGCACTGAAGCACATAGCAACTAGCTAAATGCCAGAAATCAGTACATGAACTTCTTTTTTGCAAACATTACAAAAGATTCCAAGGTTGTACACGAGGTAAAATGTTCCTCATCCCAATTCGTTTGGTGTCATGGACGGCATGCAACATAACTATCCAAACCTTTGCAGGAATAAGTTAGCAAGATCAGAACATTTTGCATATTTTGATAGATCCTTTCTGTGTTTTTCGTATTTTAGTTCTCTCCAAGAAACTAGATTAACAAGTTTGAAGCCATAACCTAAGAATCTTTTAAAACAGAGTCTGATCATTATTTGATACTAATATCCTTATAAATGACATGAACACGGCATTGAAAAAATCAATATGTTGACACAAAAAACTCATGGTTATATCATATAAGCAACAACAGAATTATATTTATATGGACGCCATATTAATGAAAATGCGTTGTAGGAAAACCGGAAGAGCATATTTAATCCAAATGTTAAACTGCAGATAACAACAATAGTTCTTCAAAGAAAAGGACCAAAAGAATGTATAAACCACAAGATTGTCATCCAATATCAATATATACACATGAAGCATTGTGCATTAGAAGGAATAGTACATTAAATAACCCCGACATTGCAGAAAATGTCAAAAGGTCATGCAGAAAATCTTTCCTTCACCCAATAGCAGCTTCCCTTCTCCTTTTGGTTAGAAAGCTTTTCCAGAAAGTGCTGGTGACTTTACTTTCTAATCCTCAATTCTCCAAAAGCGGATTTGATGGGAACACTCAGTCAAATTATTATATGCCGCAACTGTATTCAGCAACCAAGAAAAAGATTTAATAAACTAATTAGTAAGTCACAAACTGAACAAAAAACAATTGATCAGAAGCGAACCTAAAGGCATGATATAAACAGGAAACTCGTGTGTAAAGCAGAAAATAGATTGACAGCAAACATAGGTCAAATAAATTTAAACTTAAATATGGCTAAAAAATATAGAACAAATACCATAGTAGCACACATAAACATCTCATTTTATTTATCCAAAAGCACAAAGAATCAGATGCATTTAAAAATAATTCATTATATCCATATAAGATCCTTAGCAGCAGCAACAAAAAGAAAATTGATTTGACCAATATCAATCCATTGGTATTAATTAGAAAGAAAATATCCGCCTTACCAAAAGATTCCAAGACTTCTTGGTCAGCACCAAGCCATAGATTGAAAGCATTAACTGACGAGTCAGCTGCAAACAGCTGCTTTACAAGAGAACAAGAAAACATGTTGAGATCTGTTTTCTGTGTATTTACCAACAATTATCGCTGTCTAACCCAGGATCCACAAACAAAATACAACTTCTGCAAGGTTTTTGTGTTTTCATTGTTTTCCATTTTATAATAAATAAAAAGGGGAAAATGGAGAACCCCAAAATCGTCAATACTTTCATGTTTTCAGTAAAAAAACTGTGTTAGACTTTTCAAGAACGCGTTTCAAGCACAGGAGATCTATCATATGAGGTACTCCACTTTTAATCATAAATAAGAAGAAAACCTCAGATAGATTGGCTCTAAGCTGAAACTTTTTTTTTTTTTTGAAAGGTAGCTCTAATCTGAAACTGAGCAACACAATCTTATCACAACCATCAAAACAAATTAGGGCAATGCTCTGGTTCTAGATAACATGACAGGAGGAAAATAGAAAGGGATAATGCTATTCATAGGCACTTGTGATCATAGTCAGTCCATGTGGCTGTATTCATTGTTTTATTATTAATATAAAAGAGAATCAAATGGCCCCTTTTAATTTATAAACCCATTACATGCAGCCACATGGACTGCCTACGATCATGAGTGCCTATGAGTAGCATTGCTCAAAAAGAAACCAAAATATGTAAAATATAAAGTGATATACCTCACCTACAAAAACAAAAATCAAATCAAAACTCATATCTAGTTGAGTATCACAAAAAGAAAAAGGTGGAACAAAATTTTCGAATGCATTATAGACTTCACCAAAAGTGATGCAAGTACAATCACGCCTCTTTTGTTTTCCGTAGGAACCAATCACGGAGAAGAATTTCTTCAGTGTAGTTTTCACAGCTTAAACTTAGGACACAAATAAAGTAAATTACTTATTCAAACAAAAAAGAGTACACAATCTTCATTTCTTGCAAAATCAATAAGACATTGACCAACCACCACCAATATTTGGACAGGTTATAGGTTCCTAAAAAAAAAGTAGATATCTCAAAAAGTATTTACCCTCATATAACAGGAAGTGGGAGCATATGGCTCTAGTTGAGCCCATATTTTGGAAAAAAAGATTTTGTAATTTTTTTTTTGAAGAATGTTTGGTTAAAAAGTTTTGGGTTTAAGCAAAATTGTTTTGTTGGGAGAACTTGTGGTTGAAAATGAATTTGGAGAAAATGAGTTTTTAGAGAATGCGGCTCTCTCCGACCCCTTATTCTCTCCACACTGGCTTTCCCTTCTTCTCTACCTCATCCGGGAACCTAGGCTCTTTCAATATCTCTGCAAAATTGTCAATCTCCATAAACTTAACCTACTTTTGCACTTTGTTTCTCCTCTCCTCTTCTCTCATCAGCAACTTCAAAATTCCTCTTCGGCTTCTATGTACTAAATCCCAATTTCTATGAGGCCACTGAAGTGAACTGTAATTGCAGTTAATGATTTGTAGACTGCAGAAAGCATTTGGGAGGATTTCATTGGAAATACAAATAAACTTCAAGACGTGTACTCTTTAAGTTACAAAACAAGAAAGAAGAGATAATTTGTGAGTTTTTATTTTTCAATTTAGGTTTATAGTTATTAAATGTACAACTGCATTGAGGCACCAAAGAGCAAGGAAGCTGCACATTTCATTGTAGCAATATGCATGTTACGTATGAAACAGAATATCCATAAGCATAAAGTAAAATTCAAAAATTGCACAAAATTAATTTCAGTATAAAATTTTTAGGTCTATTTCAAGAAAGATGAAATACACAGGATCACAAATCAAAATATAATTCAATATCAAATTCAAAGATGACATTGAGCACAACTGCATAAGAACTTAATAAAGAGTTTTTTTAATGCTTTGTTTTACTTCACTAAAGACCGCGCTAATTGACACGAAAAGAGCACCAAAGGAACCCAAGGCAAAGAACGAATGTCTATGTTTGTGTCTTTGATAACTTATATTTGGGAGTTTTACATTGAAGGCAGAGAAGAAAGCATAAAAATCATCTTTCTTCAGTGAAGGGGAGCATGCAGCGGAAATCAAGAGGAATTGTACTCAAGAGGAATTGTTATCCAAATTATTTGGAATATCACTCTCAAGTGGTCCTCATGCAGATGAAGAGCGATACTTGTTCAGAGTTTAAAATTTTAATATCTCGTAACCGTATTTTTTGGGGGGTTTCAGGAACTGCATCGTAATGGAAAACGATTGGACAATGCTGGGGTTATTTCAACTGAAAATACGAAAAGCTTCCTGCCAAATTTATAACAAAAATGATGAAGACATTGACGGTTCAATATATAGAGAAACAAACCAATGATTAGGCACTGCAACTTAGGGCCTGTTTGGCAGGGCTTCTGCTTCTTGTAGAAAAGTTTCCTAGAAGTCACCCTGGACAACTTACTCTAGAGAGGAAGCACTACTAGCCTTCCAAGAATGTATCCAACCATATCCAAAAACAACTTATTAGTCTCATAAGCAACTTTTAGCTTTACCAAATGGGCTCTAAAGATGCTTCACCGAAGTTGAGGAAATATCACCAGGATTTTCTTTTGCTGTAAACATTTGACAAGCTATAAAATACAAAGGAAACTGCAATTAAAACATGCAATAATCGAATTTTTAGTAGCATCTGTCCATCCCAGTCGAGCTGTCCTGTAACGGTCATCCTCTCTGCCCTTCTTGTTCTCTACTTATGGTTCTGTTTAACTAGCTACATCTTTTTACTCTAGTTAGAAATTCACTCTAAGAAATTCACTCTAGCTCTACTCGTCTCCGGTAGTCCAGCACTTCATTCGTGAGGCTTTGCACCTGAAATAGGACTAATGCAGGCTTTCGAAAAGATGAAGACGGAAAGGGTAAAGAAACAGTCTCTTGAACAACCAACCTGACATAAGGATGCACCTTTATTTATGTTCTTTATTTATTTAATTTGAATTACCAATAAAGAATCTTCCTAACTAAAAATTTCTCTCAAAAAGCAATTAATTGAAAGGGATAAAAAGATCTCAGGAAAGAATCCGTCTTCCAGCTCCCTATTTGTATCAGCAAGAAGAAAACTACCAAGAAAATAGAAGAACAGGTTATCTGGACCGGACTGAACTACCTTGAAACGACAGAATCAAAATCTGTATGAAAAGTGTAGTCGACTCATTGAGTCATTGCATTGTGTTTTCACACTTAAGCAGCTACGAATAAACTACCAGGAGGCAGTAAAATTATCCCCCGCGTCCCTTCCCACCCAACAACATAGAATCCCTATCATTTAATTACTAAAAAACAGATTTGAGTACAAAAATGGGATTTAACAATTAAGGGTTTAAAACACTTAAGCTACAATCCACACGTGCTATCTTACATCAATCCAAAATAACCCCCAACTCATCCATATACTCCCCACCCCTCAAAACTCCCACCTTCAAAATATCAAAAATAAAATATTCAAAAGAATCCGTCAATTCTTAGAACCCCAAATAATAATTTTCAGCAAACTCATGCCCTAAATATTTTATCATCAACGTGCCATTGAAAAAATAAACGTATCAAGAAGGAAAAAAATAATTACCTTGAAGAGAGCGAGAGCGAGAGGCAACAGATCCGTGCGAAGAGAGAAGAAGTCTAGCACTGATCGGTCGATTTTGATTGCGATGAGATTTTGGAGCGAGAAAGTGGAGGACTTCGAAGAAAGGAAAGGCCACAAATTGGCATGTTTGGCTTTAGTTTATAACTAGGCCGAATTTACTTGTAAGTAACATTTTATTTACACTAGTTTTTATTTCATATTTTGACATAAAATTAGAGTGTGTTTGATAACACCCATTTTCCATGGGAAATGACATTTTCATCCAAATTGTAGTATTTAATAAGCTAAATTTTCCCTAAAAAATTTTTTCCACCCCCACGCGTCCCTTTTCCATGAAACTGTGGAATATGTTTTCTTAGGTTTCGGTGAGAATCTGTTTTTCGGCTTTATTATTATTTTTTTTTTGCAATTGAAAAATATTCTAGACACAATGGTAAAAAAAATTATCACTTTTATTGATAATTTCCATGTAAAACAAATCCAAACGAATGATATTCGGTATGACTTTTTTTTTAATTAGTTTTTAGTGGGAATCTGTTTTCCAGCTTTTTTTATTTTTTTTGGCAATTGAAAAATATTCTAGACACAATGGAAAAAAAAAAATTTTCACGTTTATTGATAATTTCCATATAAAACAAATTCAAACGAATGATATTCGGTATGTTTTTTTATTTTTTTTTTTTATTTTTTTTTTTGCAATGGAACAAATCCTAGACCCAATGGTACAAAAATTTATCGTTTTAATGGACAATTTTCATGAAAAATAAAGTCAAGCGGACACCAAACTTTCAACATTTTCTATGTGAAAAATTATATCAATCAAACACAATTAATTAAAATTTCAGTAAAACAATTTCTAGGCAATCAATTCTCTGGAATTCATTTTCTTTACATCTATTTCCACATTTACAATCAAACGGACCTTTAAGGTTGTGCAAAAAATATGAGAGTTAATTGCAACACATTTTAATTGTACGAAAATTACGTAGTCTTTATTCGTTATCATATTTATATCTTCAATTTTTATCATCGCATTCTTATTCAAATTAACACAAGTTGTTCGGTGATGACAATTATTGTCCAAAATTTCATTAAATAGAGTATAAATACTTATTTGTCTCTTGTATTTTTAATTAAGCGAAAAAATACAACTTCAAAATTAAGAATAAATATTTGTTCTTCGTTTTGAAGTCACAAACAGTAATGGTTTGCAAAAATCATGATTAAGAACAAGATTTACGGTTAATGAAAGATTAAAAATAAGAATTTGATGAAAAATATAAATGTGACAACGAGTAAACGTTAAACAAATTAATATAATTAAAAATATGATGTGTTTATAAAAGAATGTAACGTAAATATAACCACCAATTTAAAATTCAAAATTTAATGATGGAAGGATTTACTTAATCTTATAACTTATTTCTTAATAAGTCATTGTTTGGTCCCCAACTTGGAAAATTTATAAATTTTGGAATAGTGATTAATGGGAGAAAGTGTGGTTGAAAAAATTTAGATTTGTGTGTAATATTATTTTATTTGAAAGATGTATAGTTAAAATTAAGAAAGAGAACAATATTAAAAAATTCTAATGGGGCCAAACAATGGGTAAATAAACTTTTTAAAGTACTCCTACTAATAATAAACTTGCTTATGAGTAAATTTTTGAATTTGGACAAATTTCCTAGAAAATACATAATTTGACTGATGATATAATGATTTCCTCTATTTAATAGCATGTTTGATGTAGATTTTTTGAAAATATATGTAGTGAAATGTGATTTTTTAAAAAAATAATCTGTAATTAAAAAGTAAGATAGAATTACGAGCGGTGTTATAAAACTTTGATTGGACGGCAAATCAATACATGGTTCGGTCTAAATGAATCATTTATTTCACATGCAATTAAAGCATTGAAAACCCTCTCGAAATGCCAAATTTTAAAAAATTCGATGGCCCAATTTTAAGTGAATCGAGCATGCCATTAAAATACATAAAAACCCAAAGCCCCTATTTGATGGTCATTGTTTAGATAAAATTGAGTTTTGAATAGTGATTTTTTAAAGAATATATAGTTCGAAAGTTCGAAAAAATTTTGAATTTATGTGTAAAAAAAATTTTCGTATGAATATGTGGTTGAAAATTCTACTTGATTAACGATGTTGTAAAAATTGATAACCTTTAGTTGTAGTCGTCTCTTGCAATTTCCCTCTTAAGAATTCAAACCTTCAAATTCAAACTACATTTTTGTTTGATCTCCATTATTTCCCAAATAATAATGCTATTTAGCCTCAT
>CAIGRP010112024.1:0-24700 GCA_903798385.1 Fraxinus cuspidata
TTAAGTCCTTATTTGACTTTGACTATAAATGAATGAGATGTAACAATCATACTTATCTGATCGGTCACATGGTCCTTCATACAGTACACATGATCTCCCATTTTCTTCTCGATATCAGTGAACTTCATGTTCATTTCCTCCTTCAATTCGCCTAACTTGATCTCAATCACACCCCTCTATTCAGTCAACATAGCTCTTACCTCATCTAAAGACACATGCCTCACTAGTGGACGATTTCCCAAGCCAGAAAACGATGGCAAAAAGAGGCAGCTATATATATTCCATATTATTGTATCTCCATGTACACATTCAACATATCTTGAGAGTTAGAGAGCTTAGATTTCAATTGAGAGTATTGAGATCTTGATAATGTAAACACATTTATTATTAATTATAGCGAAATTCTCATTCTCTTCTTGTGATTTTTTCTCATCTTGGGTTTTCACATAAATCTTGATGTTCTTATTTGTTCTTATTTATTTCATTTTTGTCATTATCTTGCCATTAATCCATAGCAAGTGGTATCAGAGCAAGGTTAATTTTTCACATGGAATTGATGAAATATGATATTCCATTGTTGGATCGAAACACAAGATTTACTTTATGGCAAGTGAAGATGAGAGCAATTCTCCAGCATATGGATTTTGAGAAAGTCTTGCTTGACTTTGATAAGATGTCTTCAACCTTGACGCAGGATAAAAAGCTGCGTAGGGATCGGAAGGTCCAACCTCAAATTCAACTACATCTTTCAAACCAAATTCTCCAGGATATTCTAAAGGAGACAAGTGTCGCTGCATTGTAGTTAAAGTTGGAGCAACTTTGTATGACAAAGAGCTTGACCAGCAAGCTACACTTGAAATAGTGCTTGTATTCCCATCGGATGTCCGAATGTGCATCATTGGATGATTACTTAATTATATTCAAAGAAATCGTGGCTAATTTGGAGACATTGGAAGTTAAGTATAATGAGAATGACTTGGATTTGATGTTATTGTGTTCGTTGCAGCCATCATATGTGACTTTTAGAGATAATATTCCCTATAGTTGGGATATTCTCATTGTAGTAGAGGTCTATGACGCTTTACTATCTAAGAAGAAGATGAGACATCTTACTGAAAGATCTAGGAAGGGGCATATTAGAACTGATTATCATGCTTTAAAAATAGAAACAAAGATGTTGGTGCTACTAATAAAGGAAAGCAACATGTAAACATCGCGGAGATTAATGTTGTGGAAGATGGGCAAAGTGATTGAGAGCTTCTTGTAATTTCTGACATGGGTTCCAAACCTTGTGATGAGTGGGTTCTTGACTCGGCATATACTTTCCATATGTCTTCTAACAGGGACTGGTTTACATCATATGAAGAAGTTTCATGAGGTACGATGATTATTGAAAACAATGCGCATTGTAAAATTGTCGAAGTTGGGGCTAGAGGTGGGCAAAACCCACACTAACCCGTCTAATCCTCCCAAAATGACCCGCCTAAACCACCCAAACTTTCGAGAGGTGCAATGATTATTTTTGTGAGTATTGTGTCTTTGGGAAATGGAAAAGAGTTAGATTCACTAAAGGAAGACACAACACGAAGAGAACACTTGAGTATGTATGTCCATTCAAATATTTGGAGACTAACCAGCGTACCTTAAAAATTGAGGTGCTTATTACTTGTTGGCAGTGATTGATGACTAACCAGCGTATTCTTTTTAAATTAGAAGGGTGATATGTTTGAGACCTTCAAGGAGTGGAAATTAATGATAGAAAAGCAAACTGGAAATAAGGTCAAACATCTACGAATTATTAATGAGTTGTAGTTTTGTTCAGATAAATTCAATAGCATCTGCAGTGAAAGCATCTTGAGACACTTGATAGTGTCTAGAACCTCTCAACAGAATGGCGTGGCAGAATAGATAAATAGAACTTTGATGGAAAAAGATTCGTTGTATGCTTTCAAATTCTGGGTCGCCTAAAACGTTTTGACCTGAAGCTGCTACTACAGCTTGATTATTTATTAATCGCTCACCCTCATCTACCATTGAGAAAAAGACACCAGAAGAGGTATGGTCCGGTAAACATTCTTATTATTCTGATTTAAAAATCTTTGGGTGTCCTACTTATGCTTTTGTGGATAATGGAAAGTTGGAGTCTAGGTCTAGAAAGTGTATCTTTCTTAGGTATAAATTAAGTGTGAAGGGGTATAAATTGTGATGTCCTGAAACAAGAAAAGTTGTGGTTAGTAGAGATGTAATATTTGATAAACTTGCTATGGTTCATGGTTTGCCTCGTGGGGTTTCTAATAAAACTGAGGAACATAATCATTTAACTCGAGTGGAGTTGAAAATTGGTCCAGGGGAGGTTTTAGAACAGTCTACTACAGACCAGTCTAGTTCAGAATTGACAGAAAATAATATTTTGCTTACACCACTAGCAACACCAAAGTATTCAATTGTTAAGGTTAGACCTCGCAAACATATTAGACCTCCACAGAATTATGAAGAAGCAGATTTGGTAGCTTATAATTGAGTGTGGCTGACAGTATTGATTCTACTGATGAGCCGGTCGGTATATATTTAGAGGCAGCCATTTGTAGTGATTATAGTAGATAGAGTCATTGGATAAAAGTAATACTTGAGGCTTGGTGAAATTACCTAAGGACAAAAATGTTGTTCGTTGCAAGTAGGTGTTCAAAAGAAATGAAGGCACATCAATGATTGAAGACACACGATAGTTGTGACCTATTCATCAAATAAACGTGAATGTATCACAATTTTTAAGTTACAACAAAAGCACGACACAATTTATTAATCATGGTTACATATTGAATATCTATATGTCACATTTTTCATATTACATTAAACAACATGAACAATAATGGTCATAGACATATTACAAAATTCGAAGCACATATGGGACCAGGTCACTAACCTAATTATAAGTCACAACAAAAATATGTCACAGTTTTTTTTTAAATGCAGGTCACATATTTTGTTATCAGTCTTTTTTAATGGAGCAAACCAGGTCACAGACTCTTGATATTAGTCACAACACAATCAATGTTAGTCGTGGAAGTCTTCATCGGTTCTGTCAATCAATTTATTCACATTGAAGTCACATAAATTGATCAATCATTTATAAACAAGATGACGGCAGTTGTTTGACTAATGTCAATTCGTGCAATTCCAGTATTATAAATTCATCGATGATTGATTAAAATGATGAAAAAGTAAACAAACATGCAACTAATTGATTTAGAATGACATACCCGATCAATACAAAACAGCTGACTTCGATGATGATTGACGTATTGGTATCTATTTAATGAATTGCCTGATTTTTTTCGAAATTAATGTGACGAAAATCTTCGAATTGTGACCTATATGATCTGATTAACGTCAGCTCAAGCACTGCGAGCAGCTGTAGAATGGCAATTTCAGATCTCTGTGGCTTTAATCGTAGGGTGTGAGATAACTTGTATTTTGGGAAGGTGAATTTGTTATAACAGAGAAGACGGACCTTGATGGTAAGTGACCACTAATTTTGGATGTTAATTATTTCAATGTCGATTTGGAAAGTTTAATGATGGTCTCAAAAATATTCTTGAATTAAATATTAATTTTCAAATAATCAAAAAAAAATTTTATTTTATTATTGAAATAAATTTATAAAAAGTATTAAAAAATATTTTTTGAATTTGATTAAATTCTGAATTTTTATTATAAAAATCAAGAATATTTGTGAAGTGGTATTTCTATAGTGGGAATTATTTTTTAAAGTGCTTTCATTTTTTTTTGAAAAAGAAAAATACTCCAAAAATATTTAAAATAACACGTTTTATATTATACGTCCACGAATTGTGTGGGTTTTGATTAAGTTATGTGGCTCATTGTCAATTAGTTTCAATTTTTCGTGCTTGATTGGATATGGCTGGAACTATGCACACTTTTAGCTTTCATAGAGGAGATGTTAGAAAAGCACGGGCAATGGAACATGTTGAAAAATTACGTGTTTATCGAAACTATGAAATGGATCCACGACATAACCTAGTACAACACATAAATAATCTCGAAGCAATGCGTCGAGAAGTGATGCATTTGGGACAACCTATATGTGAGGTAGAGAGTATGTATCATCTAATAAGGACACTTCCTTAACATTGGCATGATATTGCTATTAAAGTTCTAGATAATTCACCACATCTACGCTACAGCTATCTAATAAGGAAATTGATGAGGAAATTGAATTCAGAAAATGAGAATTTTATAATCAATTTAAATATGTATGGTTAGTTCATATTGCCGAACAACATCTATGTACTGATCTTTTCATGTTTAGTAATTGTTTAAAGAAGCTTAATATGATTTCATAGTGATCCTATCTTAGCTCGTGGTGATGAGGGAGTGTCTATGTTGAACCGAAATCCTTTGCAATTGAATATAAAAAATGACTCACAGAAAAGAATCAATTGGCCTATGATATTACTAATGAATTCTTCTCAAATGGCGTGAATAGGAATCTGTGGTATACCCAGTCTTTTATTAAAAATGGAAACTAAAGTCACACTAATCAGAATTTGATGTCCAATTGGATTATGACTCTTATTAATCCCTATCAACCTAACAACATAAATTAGCTTTAATTAATATATAATAGCATCTTAATTTTATTGAAATCTACACGTGAATTAGAATCTAGGATTAAGTCAAATGGTTCTCAGAACAATTTGAAGTCTGACATAATAAACTAATTGGCTGAAAATTGGATAAAGCTTTAATTCCAATAGCATAATTTTATTTTTATTTGAATATATTGATAAATGCTTTCCTAGTCAAACAGCGAACAACACACGTAAATTAGCTGGAAATGATCAAATTCAACTTATCAAGTTGCTACCAAAATTAGTTAAATGCTTGATTAACTAATGAAAATAGGACTCCCTTTGAACTATAATAATCTAAGCCTAACTTATCTGAAATAACCTTTTTCTCGAGAACAAAATTTGCCATTTAATATGAGCTTCGAAACAAGCCCAATATTGATATGAATTTTTTTTTTCTAGGTAAATACTTGATTATTTGGCCGAAAAACTATATTTTTGACATAAAAACTTATTTTAAAATTAATTCCTTGATATCTCAAAATTAACAAAGCACCTCAATACACAATGCCGACAAATGGCCCATATTCTTCCTAATTAGAGCCTCCGCTACTACATTAGCTTTGTCTCGATGCTAAAGGATGGTGCAATCATAATTTTTTACTAGCTCTTGTCATTGTCTCATATTTAATTCTTTCTAGGTATACAAGTACTTGAGACTCTTGTGGTCACTGTAAATCTCACATTTGCTTCCATACAAGTAATGCCGTCAAATTTTGAGAGCGTGAACTACCGCTGCAAGTTCTAAATCACGAATCGGATAATTTTTCTCACACTGCTTTAATTGTCTCAATGCATAGGTTGTCACCTTTCCACGTTTCATCAACACGCAACCTAAACCTAGCTTATACAATGTCATTATAGATAACAAATCCCTCTGATTCCTTTGGAATTGCTAATACTAGACTGGATATTAATCAGTCTTTCAATTCTTGGAAGCTCTGTTCACACTTTTTGAACCATACAAATTTCACATCCTTTCGAGTAAGTTGTGTTTATGGGACCTGCTATTTTAAAGAAGCCTTCTCTAAATCGCTGATAATATCCGGCCAAACTTATAAAGCTCCTTATGTCTCCAACATTTGCAAGTCTTTGCCAATTAGTAACAGCTTCAATCTTACTCGGATTTAACTTTATACCCTTAACCGTTACAATGTGTCCCAAAAATCCTATTCTATCTAGCCAAAATTCATACTGCTAGAATTTGGCATACTATTTTCCCTTAGGTAAAGTTCCCAAAATTGTCCTCAAATGATTTTTCATGTTGTTAAGAATCTCTTGAATATACCATTATGTCATCAATAAACACAATACCGAGCTTTTCTATGTACTGATGATCAAATCTATAAATACTGTACAGGCACTAGTGCTTCCTAAATGGCATAACTGTAAACTTATAATGTCCATACCGAGTACAAAATACTATCTTTGGTATATCACTCAGCTTGATCTTTAGTTGATGGTAACCTAACCTCAAATCAATCCTTGAAAACATAGTCACACCATTCAATTGATTAAAAAATTTCTCAATTCTCGGGAGATGATACTTATTCTTGACAGCCAGTTTGTTCAACTCTCGATAGTCAATACACATTCTAATTATGCCATCATTCTTATTTACAAAAAGTACTAGAGCTCCCCCATGGAGACATGTTTGGTTTGAAAGCCTTTTTTTGGAAGTTCCTCTTACTGTATCTTTAACTCCTATAGTTCTTTTGGTGCCATCTGATATGGAGCTTTAGACACCGGTACAACTTAAGGTATCATATCTATTGTAAAATCCACTTGTCTATCAAATGGGGCACCATGATCATCAAGAAATACGTTAATGTATACCTGCACAACATACACTTTATCCAATGTTGTCTCTTCTGATGGTACACTCACGAGACTAAAAAGATATCTTTGACAAGATTGGTTTCTCAATAATCTCTTTGCTTGCATAGCCAAGATAAGACCGGGGAATGCCTTAATCTTCGAACCATAAAACCTAAACTCTTCATCTCAAGTTCTTTTGAAGATCACTTCCTTCTCGAAACATACAATCGTGGCTCTATTACTACCTAACCAGTCCATACCCAAAATAATGTCTAAATCCTTTAATTCTATGACATGTAAATCTGCCTCAAGGACTACCTTCATCAAAATCTATTTATACCATTTAAAGAATCTTATTTGTGTCTATGATTCCTCTTGATGGCATACTAACTTCTAATATACTACTAGTTTTCTCACATGAAACATTGATCTTGACTAGACATATCACAGGTATAAGTGAATGTATTGTAATAGAATCAATAAGAACGTAAATAGGAATACTATAGACAGATAAAATACTTGTAATTATGTCTCAATCTTGGGTGGCCTCATCATGTGTCATGGTGAAAATCTTTGCCTTTCCATTCTTTCATTGTTTAGCATCATTAACTGGAAATGAAATATAAATACTAACTTATCACTACTCTTCATCATCTAAGCTAAGAGGCGGTTCGTCACTATCAATAGCTCTCTCATGTTGGATATTGAACACAGAGTTATGGAGTTTTGTCCTCCATATTGCCTTCCGTTATGCCCTCAACTAAGAGCAAAATATCTCCTAATCGATCTCTCGAGGTAACCTCTGTACAAAATGCTTCAAAGTTGGTCGTAGTTTTGCTTAGCACACATTTGCCATCATTTATACATGGTATCCATGAGGTGGCATGCGACCCAATAACCATAACCAAGTGGCACAATTGTCTTACCTCCAACCATTAACACCACATCTCCTGGATAGGCCAACCCATACCATGCCTCGGGTCCCACTGATAATCCTCATAGTATCTAATGAATGCTCGTCTACGAGTTGGATCTCTTTTAGATTCAATCATCTTTCTACAAGTTCTTATCATTTTTGCTATATCTATAATACCAATTATGCAAAGCCTAATTAGGTGGGTTTCTGGTATCTTTTACTAAAATAGACATTTATAATTTTCTAAAAATATCTACCAAAATTATAAAATAACTCAATCACATTCTCAAACTTGTCTTCTTTTAAAAGTAAATTCTCGTGATTTAAATAGATACAATCACTCATAAACAATTCAAATGTCATATCATAACATAAATTTATCAAAACTTTATTTACCTCCGAGTTGACGATTTGCGACAGTGACAACATGTTGGTAACTAAAACAATTTATTTGACACATGATTCATAAAATTTTGAAAATCAAGTTTTGTTTCTCAAGTCTACAAAAAGGTAAACCGCGCTCTAATACCAAACGGCAATGCCCCAAATTCTATAATTCCACGCGTTACCAAATCTAAATTCTCTAACGTAAATTTTTCAAATACGAGATTAAGAAAAGTTTTTAAATCTGAATTTATTAATAAATATTGTAAAGTCTCAACCATTTTTAACACATGAACTTAGACAAATACGGAACAAAATGATGTAGGATGAGTTTTTTTTTTTTTAAAACAAGTGGAAACAATTTTCTGCGGTAGCGTAGTGAGTTTGCAAAAAATATTTGACCTAGTAAACATTGGCAAACATTTATGAAAAATTAGAGAGAGTTTATAACTCATATAAGTACAATAAATAAAAATTTGGAATCTGGACGACGCCATTTGAAGCACGAAATCATTTTTCAAATAGGCTGGTATGTGATTCCCAAATCTGACCGTCGTAGTTTACTAAAAATAATATAATGAATTCCACGAGACTTTGATCGACATGCTTTCAGTTGCATATGATAGATAAATCATAAAGGGTCATTTTCTAATTAAAAACATGCTGAAATTATAAATATACAAAGCGTAATAAATTTTTTAATACAATGGCAAAATGCAGGAAATTCATAAAAACATATGTCCAAACGTTAAACTCTATCATCTCAAAACATAAACTTAAACTACAAATCTTTAGACACTACAAGAGTTATTAAATATAAAATTGACAATCTAAAACAAAAGGAATCAATTTCTCTAAAATAAATATGACATTCATGACAGCCACTGCAAATCTCCAATTACTCTGAAAATATTAGATAGGAATGAGCATCTCAGGTTTTTTGATTGAACCTGTCAGTCTCATCAAGAAAATTAGGTAAATCTAGGAACTAAGCAATAATGATTTGTCACAATGACAAAATCGAATACCGTATTTACCTAAAAAAAATTCCAAACCGTGGTATTTTACATCCCCCTGTTTACCAATTCTTTGATCAAAAAATAGACAGACCGCTCAATTGAGACAACTCAAATTGGGAACAGAATAAATGTATCTTAATAAGCAGATTCACAAAAAAGTTATAATTTTCTATATTCCGCTTATAAATAGAAAATGGACTAATTTTTCACATATACTGGACGTACTCAATAATGGAAATATTCCACTCGAACTCATACTAATTTTATCAATTTCATTAAGTAAGAAGCAAATAACAATTAGAAAAGAGTGAATTACAACACAATTTTAATTATTGTATGAGAAAATTTGTTTTCATGGTGGAATTTGAAATTTTCATTAAGGGCATTTTGGACTAAATTTTAGTAAAATGGACATGTAACAAATTTTGGACATTTTTGCAAATGATCATGTGAAAAGGGACATTTCTTGCTATTTCCACTATACCTATGCGTACCATTTTCAAGAAAAGGCAGACACTCATTAATATCCCTACTTTTGCATCTCATAGCATAAAATTCTAATAACATTAGATTGTCAATACATTCGAACTCCTCTTTGCAAATGATATATAAAAATAGAAATCATTTCTTCTATGAAGATAACCCTTTTTTGTCTCTATATACTATCTCAAATGGACATTAATGTTATTATCGACCATTCATTTTCTTAAATATCCTTAGTATAAAACTTGCGTAATGTATTACTCCTAGTCTCCAAATTATAGATATACTAAAGAGGGATAAAATCCTTAATTAGGCATCATACAAATTACTAAACCATATTTTGATAAGAATAACTAATGTCATCATGTTCATTTTCTTTCTACATTAACAGTATTTTGAAATCCAGCCCAATTATTGATTCGAAAAAGTTAAAGGGTCAAACAGTCGAACCGAAGTTGACCCAGAATTAAATAATAATTAAATTTAGATAATATATTAAAAATTTTATAATTAAAATAACGTTTTAAAACATTATTTTCCATTTATTACTTATGAAATTAAAGTGGCGAAACTAATTTAGTGCTCGAATGGACTAATAGATAAATGGACTAGTTTTACACGTATAGTATTTAACATACTCAATGAACAATATTTCATTCGAACGTCATACTAATTTTATCATTTGAATTAAATACGGAGAATATTATTAAAAGTACCTCAATACTAGTTGCAGACGTATATTTAACATGCTAATAATGAAAATTGTATCACTTCAACGTTATACTATTTTTATCAAACTAATTAAGTAACTTAACAATTAGAAATGAGCTAATTCTATACGCATAGCAATTACAAATGAGCTAATTCTATATGCATATCATTTTCAAAGCAACGTCGGAAGAATTTTTTGTATATAAAGGTGACAAAAAAATTTTCGAGTGAGTTCTCGACACACTCATAAAACTTTCACGACCCAATTTCAATATTCTACAATTCAGAAAAAATTGGTGACTTTGAACGATATAACAATGTTTGCATTTATAAATTTACTTAGTAATTTTGCAATCTTGCTTGCTTTTGCTTTGCTCAAAATTCAGCCTATCAATGAAATGATTTACTTCTTCAAATGGTATATGAATGGCAAGAGAACTAATCCGAGCAGTGGAGGTGTGGTGGGATTCAAATTTCTCAATTGGATGCCACAGGCTTTGAAAAATGAGTGAGGATAAGATTATTAGTCATGTTGGGCTTGATTCTGCTGTATTCCTATGAACTTTTACTCTTGGGTACTCGTAAATTTTCAATTTCCAACTTTCTTCTTAGTTTTTTAATTTACTATGGACATTTCTTACTGGAGTAGAATTTATCTTGAAGATTATTTTATAATTCTCTCAAAAATCACTCTTTTACGTAAACTTAGCCGTTTTCTTATGTTATGACAGCTTAAAAATATTTGGACCGATAGCCATTGTGGCACTTGTGGTTCTTATTCCAGTGAACGTATCTGGTGGAGCTTTAGACTTTCAGAGTCCTCACTTGGATTTCAACATCCTCGATAAGCTATCGATATCAAACATTCGTCCTAAATCTTACAAGTAAGTTTAACGTCCTTTCACTGTAGAAGACGTGATTCTTTTATATCTTATATGAATTGATGATGGGAAGGAAAATAATGGAAAATGAAATTTTTATAGATTTTTGAAATTATAAAACTACTTTCTTAAATTTTGAAATTGTATTTTACAACCACCTTATATTTGTAGTGTTCCCAAAAAGAAAAAGCTTGGAGTCCAAAACCAGAATATAGAAATGATAAGCGAGTGCATGGATCTATGAGTGCATCATCTTACATGATTAAGAACACAATATTTTAGGGATAAAATCTTTTTAGCATTTCCCGACAGCCCTTTTCATTTTATCAGTTTCTTCTTAATCTCTTCCATCAAGTTTCGTACCTAAGAGGAGCTGTTATGCGTGAATATCAGGTTTTTCATCCATACGTCAATGGAGTACTTGTTTACTTTCTGGACTTTCTATATGCTTTATAAGGAGTATGGAAGAGTTACATCAATGCGGTTAAAATTTTTGGCTTCCCAAGGCAAGCATGCTGAACAATGCACGGTTAGTTAAATTTATATTGCTATTTCGATATCAAGAATTAGCGATGACAGTTTCTTGCATTTAATAAATGGAAGATGACTGTGATTTTTTGTTGCAAGGTACCTTGTAATTAATTCATCGAACGGCTATCGATATCTATAGCAATTTTATCAATTAAAAGTATGAGCATGTGAAGAAAAAAATTGAGGTCGTCCGTGTTGACAAATTTTGCTATTTTTAAAGGTGGTTCGGGGACCAAAATAAAAAAAAAAAAAATTAAATAGTTGAATAGTTCCACTACTTCGTTCAAAGGTTAGTTTAATTTACCCATAATATAACCAATCAAAAGCTTTTAAACCTTAAATTACTTTTGGAAATATTGATAGAATTTGGTACTGATAAGAAATTTAAACGATAACTATATGTACTACGACATTTTTTTGAATTAGTAATGATGTTAAAAATTAACAAGTCATGAACTCTTCAGCTAGTACTATTTTTTTTTCGCTTTATATAATGGAAAATTTAAATGTATAAATTAAAATAATTTTCTTTAATTATTATTAATAGAAAATAAATGATTTCGAAATTTGTTAGTAAAATATGTGCAATGAAAATCTCAAAAACTCTGATCCTTACCTAAATAGGAAATTATGCTTTTAGTTAAAAATGAAAAATAAATATTTATTTCTAATTCTTATCTTAGACATTAACCTTGTTTTATATATCGATCGAAAGATATTTTTTTATACTTTTAATCAAATTATATCAAATAAAGGTTCTCATCTAAATTAAATTTTATCGTACAAATTTTTCAACTTACAAATCAAAGCTTCAATATTAATAAAAAAAACATGGAAAAAATCAAAATGAGAGAAAATATGAAAATATAATTCATATTGTTTAATAACAATTTCAATTATAACAAAAAGCAAAAGAATTTTATAAATTCTCGCGAAGTATACAAAGTTGATAGTACTTTCCTGAATAATATCATTCATAATTAGTAAAAATCCTCATCCGTTTTTGTGACCTTGTGCTCTTTATAATAAAAAATTTGTTATACAAGAAATGAACTTGCTCTGGAAACTGAAGTCTTTTATAGCACTTCATTTGTAGAGTTCCTATCATCGAGTATGTAAAGTACAAAACTTGGAAGTGATGATTTGTGTTTAAACTCCACTATTCAATATGTTTTCATTGTCAAGAAGCTAAATTATATATTATTGAAGATATAAAAATGAGAAGAGTTTAACAAAGTTTTGTGATAATATTTGAACTAATTATTTCTTCAAATGTATTTTTGAATCTCATGAGCAGACTATTGCACTCTTGTAGAGATAAAATTTGTTATGAGATTCATCGATAGCAAGTATGTATAATAAAATGGTATACAAGGAGTGAACTTGCTTTAGGAACCGAAGTCTTTTATAGCACTTCAATTGTTGGAGTTCCTATCATCGAGTGTGTAAAGTACAAAACTTGGAAGTGATAATTTGTGTTGACACTCCAATATTCAATATGTTTTTATCATGGGAAATGAAAAATATAATGACGGCAATGGATCTTTTCATTGTCAAGAAGCCAATATTTGATCTGTGTAGTTAGTTTTGAAATGAAAGGACATGCGCATTTCTCAAATTTGCAGTGTATTATAACACTAATGTGCACCATCTTCAGGTTCTTGTTAGGAATGTGCCACACGTTCCTGGGCGCTCAATATCAGATAGTATCGAGAACTTCTTTAAGAGGAACCATCCAGACCAATATCTCTGTCATCGGGTAATTTTTTGTTCCACACATTCTTTATTTTGATAAAGATAACATATAATAGAACTCATACTCTCGGCTCTAGCTAGACTTTTTCCTTGAAATCAAATTCATATTTACTTGATTATTTCCATATTTTCTTGACGTGTAAATGCTTTCTTTTTCTATGTTCATTGGTCATTGACGTGTACAATGTGAACATGTGTTTCATTCAGAATGGTTTCCTTGGACTCTGGGGTCGAAGAGTTGATTCCATCGACTTCTACAAAGAACAAATTAATGAGATTGATAAAAAAGTGAGTCGTTCTTTCTACTTTTATTTAAGATCAAGTTACTACCATTCACTTTGTATTTTTCTTTTATAGTCTTTCCCTTCTCCCATTGCTTAGTACTCATCTTCAATTAGTTAAGCTCGATTTCTTATTGAATTTGCAATTGCATTTATTTTCTTCTAACAAAAATTACTCTTCCCTTGCTTCTTAGTTGATCATCGAACTAGAAGACCCTAAAGCTATCACTACTACGGCCTTCGTGTCATTCAAATCAAGATGGGGGGCAGCTGTTTGTGCACAAACACAACAGAGCGAGAATCCCACTATGTGGTTAACAAATTGGGCTACTGAACCCCGGGATATATACTGGAAGAATCTGTCAATCTTGCAGCCCGGGATGAAGAAACTTATCGTATCTATATCGGTGTTTACGTCGGTCTTCTTTTACATGATCCCAGTCGCTTTTGTACAATCATTGGCAGATCTGGAAGTGTTGGAGAGGGTTGTTCCTTCCCTTAGGCTGATGATCGAATGGTATGTTACACATAACTGAAATTTAATTTGAGTTAAAATACTTTTTGGATTAAGAGTCACTCTAAGACACCATATTTCTCAATGATGCATGACATTTTATAGTTTTGCATTTTATTGTTTCTTCGATTCTATTTTCCTCTCTTCAGAATCACCTTCTAATGTGTCTTATGTATCCAGTTGTCTACTATATGTTAGAATATTTTCCAACAAATGAAATGATGGTCAACATTTCCATTTGTCAACTTTCTAAATTTATCAATTTCAATATTGTACATTCAGTGCACCTTCCATATTGATCAAAGTTACCCAATTTCATAAATGGCAATCACCCAATTTTGTTTGAGGTTTGATGGCTAACCTCAACTATATATACATCCTCTATGGTTCCAAACTCTACACTCTTAAAAAATACAAAAGGAACACAAAGGTAACCATCACCATAGAGTGAAAAGAGTCGGGAAACTATAGAGAAAAATCTAGAGAGTTTTTCCTTGTAACAGCATGGCAAGAGGTAAGATTTCTTGGGTTTATGATTCATTATTCCGCATTAGAATCTTAATATAATTTACATTTGGTATCAGAGCGTATTACCTGTGCATGTTGTTTTTGAGAAATTTTTTCCTCAGTAACGATTTTTGCAAAACTTGGCATTTTAGTTTCTGTGTTTCTTCTTGCCTTTTATGATCAAAAACGATTTCTATATAATGTTTATAAACTTTTAGTGCATTAAAATTGTTCAAAACTTTATCACAACAATTTTTGAAAATTTTCATGGATTTTGGCCGATTATGAATTTTTTTCAAAACTTCATAGTTTGTTGTTATTTAATCCATGCATGTCCTTAAAACTCAATTTTATTGAATTTTAATCGTTCTGGGCATCAAAAGTCTATTTTTGCGCTTAAAAACTAAAAACTCATGTTTCAACTGGGTAATAATCTGGTCCACAAAAACTGGGTCAAGATCGACCTGGTTGGAGGTAGGACTTCATAAAATGTATAAAATTGCCCAATTTATTTTTTATGTGTATTTTTTTCATTTAAATTTACTTTATGCATTATGTGTGTGTGTGTGGAATTAGTTTTAATTATGCAATTTTAATTTGGTAAATTGCATGATTTATTTTTATTCATTTATTTGTGCATGCAATTAAAATAATTGTGCTAATTTTTAGTATGTAATTACATTAACTGTTTTACAATTAAGTCTCTTAGTACAATTATTCCTTTATATACCAAATTATAAATAGAATAATTTATTACCTAAATTAGCATTAATTTCAATTAATTTTGTTTAAATTAATTAATAGCCTTTATGCATGCTAGATTCCATTTTGAGCAAATATATTTTGTATGCCTAAATTAGGTTGTACATGCAAATAAAGTTTAAATATGATAATTTTGAATGAATTTAATTTTTTAGTTAATTTTCATGTTATAAAGGAAATTTAGTATATTTGTTTTAATTATTGTATGTATGATTTTAATTCCCTATATATGCATACAATTAGTATGCCAAGTTGAATTTTATCAACATTCATAATATGTTCTCATTAATAAATGTCTTAGTATGAACAATTAAGGTAAATTATGATTATTTAGAAATTCGACATTAAGAGCATAAAATATTCACAATTTCTTAAAAACTTAAGTGCGAATAATACATTGAATATTCATAGAACTTAATAATCAATAAACAATTTGGTAATTAACCTAAGAAAGTCCAAGGAAGGGGTCATTTGTAATGAGGCCTTAGCCCGACCGGTTTCCTGGGAGCACCCTGTCTCAATGACTGCATATTATGTTATTTCTTAATTGTTCTTAGGCATACGTAGATCCTGGTAATATGTATAGTGAACCATATAATCTTAAAATAATTATAAGAGTAGCCCCAACATCTTTAATTATTTAAGAGTATATATTAAATGGAATCGGATCACATTAAATACATAAATTGTAATTAATTATATAGATATAGTAATTTTATCCCACGTGAATTTAGTTATGTTTGTATAATCAACTAGGATATTATATGAAATTAATTTTCTTAATTTAGCCACAGGAATTATGTTAATTAATTTAATAATTTTATCATAAAGCCAAAGATAAAATATCAAACCTTAAAAAATATTTTTGATAAAATCTATCACCTAAGTCTAAAGGATCTCATTAGATTAAAGATTTAGCCCACGGGCAATTTTTAATATAATTAGATTCCCTCTTCAGTATGTTTCTACATTGGTAAATCATGAATTCATTTAGCCTCAAATCCTAAATTAATAAGCTTTAATTTAAATAGTGGTTTTATTTTAGAATTACAAAAGACCTTTTATGTACCAAATTTCTATAAAAACTTGATTTCAGTTTCAAGACTTGTACCTTTTGGATACTCATTTATATTTTTAGAAAATAACTCAAATTTATCTTATAATTCTAAAATTGTTGGTTCTGGTACATTGTCTAGTGGTCTTTATTCTCTTCATTTGCAAAATCAAATCACTAACCATAATATGCATGTTCAAACTAGCTTTAAGAGATGTGTTGTTAATGACGACTCCTCTATATTATGGCACCAGAGATTGGGACACATCTCCATAGAGAGAATCAAAAGGTTAGTAAATGATGGGGTGCTTGATACCCTTGATTTTACTGATTTATATAATAGCTCAAATATGCAGTTGATAGCATGTACAAGCATAATAAACGACTGGTAAAATTTTCCACATACTCATTTCAAGTTTAAGTGGAGTAAGTTGTATAAGTGACTCGTGTGTGTTAAGTACTATTAATTCCTTTTGATCAAGACTCCAAACCTTAAATTTGTGAGAAATGACATGTTAAACATCACTATTAATTAAGTTTATTCTTCTACTAATGAAAGTCAAACCTGAAACTGCATAATAGGACCTTTAAATGAAGCTCATTTTTCATGTATATTATTATTTTCTCCCTCAACTTTGAGTACATATTTTCGCATAATTTATATTTTTCTTTTTAAACTCATCATTTTTCTCATTAATTTTCACATTTTATGAGCATGCTCTTCTCCATTTAGCGACTAAGATGACTCATATAACGAGTGTTGGGCCGATGACTCCAAGTCAATTGACCATAGAGCATCATGTTATGAGAAACCCCTCGAGCTTTATTACTCGAGTCAAATAGGTTCGAAGAAAAGTTTGATGGCACACATTTTATTTTATTTTTCAGGAGAATTTACTAGAGCTTAGGTCAACTAAATTAATGTCAATTCATGTTCAAAGTCACCTTACAAATAGATCACTGCCATTTCAAATCTCACACATGCAGTTAAAATTCATCACAAGATCATAGTGTGGGTAGTGCGGATGGTCCATGAACCTTTACTGAATACTCCACATAAACCTAAACAATGTAATGGAAAATATGCTACAATACATCAATGAAGCTCATATTTGATCACAACACACATGTTTAAGTAAATTATATATTATGTTGTGGAAAAAAAAATTTTCCTCTTTTTTATTTTTCAATTTTTCAAATTTTTTTATTCTTTTATTTTTATAAAAAATCAAGCAACGTAAAAACAAAAATAGAAAAAAAAACCAAAAATCTCGATATGCGTGCTATAATAAATGAAATAAAATGATAAAACACAAGCATGCATCAAAAATAACTAATCGATTTTTATTTTTTTTTAGTTAAAGGAGGCGGTACTTCTGAGATTTTATTAATATGCTCTCACTTGTGACAAAAGTACTACTTCCCTTACAATAAAGCAGTAAACAATGAAGTACTACTTCCTTTACAATAGTAACTAATGCAAATGAAGACAATAGTAAGGATTGAAAGTAAAAAATGAAAATCTAACTCTGGCACTAGGCAATCCATGTCTTTCAATTTGTACTTGTACCTTAATATGTCGTGGTGGATCAAGTGGTCAATATACCTGATATCGTCGATGATCCCAACCCTCAGCAATAAGAGCATCTGCAACCTGGTTTTCTTCTCTGTAAATGTGGGAAACTATATCCCTGTCAAATGATATAATATTTGTGATACGTCTAAGTATGTCCTAAATAGCTCATAGTCCTCCTCCTCTAGTGATGCAGCAAATAGCTAATGTAGAATCTGACTCAACTCAAATCGTTGAAAAACCAAGTCCTTGAGCTAGTAAAATCCCATCAAGAATAGCCCGGAGCTCTACCTCTAAAATCAAGCATTGTCCATATGAAGCTGAGAAAGCTCTGATACAGTGTCGTGCGTGATCTCTAAGGATGCCTCCCCACTCGTAACACCATCATTGACGCATCCATCAGTATCGATATTAATAGAAGCGACTGATGGAGTGCGCCACCAAACAAGACTAGGGAGAGATGGGGAGGGGGGGTCTACAAAAATACCAAATATAGGTGCAAGTGTCAAATCCCCTCGCCAATGCACCTCTCAAAAAAGTCCTCTCATATAAAGAAAATAGATCATACTATAAACCCTCCAAATGATATGTTTGGCTACCATGCGAATCCCCTTATGATTCGCATCATTCCTCGTGGACCGTAGATACCAAAATATTATTAGAGGAATGATAATGCGAATGAGTCCACAAAGAACATACTATAGAGAATACCTCAATCTCTGAAATCTCTATTTGACTCCCTCTCCTAGACTCATAGATATCTGAAAAATATTCCCAAAATGCCGACATACCTGATTGGAGATGCTACTACCAGTAAAATTATGACTGATAGTCTCAGTCTCGGAACGACACCTGAAGCGAGAAGCTAACTGGCATCTAATCCTTTCCTGAATAACCATATCTACTAGAATGAGGTCCTACCATAGTCTCCAGCAAAAGAATGAGACATTGACGAGCAAAATGGAGCTCCATAGTAATCGGTATAAATCCTGATACTTGCATCCCAAACGTATGAGCTGCCATACTGACTTGGTAGCGAAGTTACCATCCGATATATTTCGCTAACAATTCGATCCAAGGCATCTACACATAAAAGTATAGCCCCTATTTGCTCCGCCTAAGAGGAGGGAGAACTTGTAGTACACGTCCAACATCCCACCTAGTATCGTCAAAAAAATCATGCACTCTCACAGATATGTGTTGCTGGTGAGGGAATATGGATGCCAATGTGGTCTCATCCATCCAGCAATTATGCCAAAGAAAATCTGACCTCCAATGTGCTATGCAATGTATGGCTATGTCCGGAGTCCAACTAATTTTAGCCTCTTCCAGGTAAGAGAATTTGAGTAGGGAACTGCTGTAAGTAAAGGATGGGTCCCCATATAATATTTGCTACGTAAGAATTGGCCCCAAAGACGTCTCTGAGAATGGAACAACCATCGGAGCTTCATGGAGAAGGTGTCTACGACATCCTATAATCTTCTAAAGCCTAGACCACCCTCATCAGTAGAAAGGTAAATCTCCTTCCAGCTCCGCCAATGTAAAAATCTCTCCTTTTCTTTGGAATCCCACAGGAATCGCATAAAGATGCTCTCAAGTTTCTTTAGGATAGCCTTAGGAGGCTGCATGATCTGAAGAAAGTGCAACAGCATGGAAGAGAATACTGACCTCAGCAAAGTAATACAACCCCCAGGTGATAAAATTTGTGAAGCCCAACTTGAGATCCTGTCCCAGACCTTATGAATAAAGTCATCATAAATGAAAATCATCTTAGTCCCCTTAAATAAGGTGGTGACTCCAGATAAGTGAGGCTATTGCGGTGTCAAAAATCAGTCAAAATTTCCATTCATCTAATCTGACTAATAGATGCCCGTCTAGGTAGTATGAGTCCACTCTTGTCGTCGTTCACCAACTAACCAGAAACCCCCTCATAATGCTCCAGACAACCAAGAATTCTCCTGATAGACCATTTCTGGCAGTTGGCGAATATGATCATATCATTAGCAAATGAAATGTGTGAGATAAGAGTACTACCTTCACGTCGATAACATATATTGGGATACTTTTGAAACCTCTCAGTAAGCAGGCGTGAAAAGTAATATGCAGCTATGATGAATAAGGATAGCGAGATAGGATCTTCCAGTCTGAGCCCTCATAAGGAGAGAAAGAAACCACACAGACGGCTATTTAGGAGTACAGAAAAATGACACTCTGAGATGCACCTCCTGATCCTATCAATCCAAATCTGATCAAATCCAAATGCTTTTAAAACTGAATATATGAAGCCTCAATCCATGCGATCATATGCTTTAGCCATGTCTAGTTTTAGCATAGTGTTACCCATTGCACTATANACCAAAAGCCGCCAGAATAGAATAAATGAAGCCCCAATCCATACGAGCATATGCTTTAGCCATGTCTAGTTTCAGCATAGTGTTACCCATTGCACTATATGGTCTAAAGTGTGGAGAAGCTCCTGAACCAATAGAACATTATCCCCAATAAATGACCAGGAATGAAACCACTTTGTTGAGGAGAAATAATGCACGGTAACAGTGTACTCAACCTAATGTTCAAAAGCTTAGTAATAAGCTTATTGTACAATGTACATAAACTGATGGGTATGAAGTAAGTCCATCTAAAAGCATCGTCCTTCTTAGAGAGCAATACAATAGTAGTAGCAGCAAAACCCCGTGGAAGATAACCGCTAAGACTGCCCTTTATACATTGTCCTGAATAATGTCTCAGCAATGCTGAAAGAATAGAGATGAGAATCCATCAGGTCCGACAGCATGTTAGTATATATACTAAACACCACCTCTCGTACCTAATAAATCAAATGGGATGGTTTAGTGCCAAATTATCATCCTCCCTCAAAAGCTTGGAGAAGATATCAGAACGAATGGGGTCCACTGACTGTGTAAGAGCAGATAGAAGATCTTGATAGAATGCAATAGCTGAAGTCTAAATTTCAGCAGGAATAGCTAAGACATTCCCTGCTTGCGTCCTAATGGACCTAATACACGATTTAATCTGACGTCCCTGAACTATTGCATGGAAATAGGGAGTATTGTTATCTCCCTCACATGTCCAACGTAAACTGAACTTTTGCTTCCAAAAATCCTCCTCAATAGATAAGGTCTGCTACCTGGGCATGATGTAATAGGTCACGATGCTCCAGTGTTAGGTCTCTATCATATACTATCTCTGCCTCATTCGTCCTATCCTCAATATCTCGCACCCATTGGAAAACATCTCCAAACACATGTCGATTCCACTAACGTAGTCCATGTTTCAACCTAAAGAACTTCTCCCAAAGAGCAGTTATTTCCGTAAGATGAGTAAGGAGCGACCAATTCTGAGCGACAAAGGATGAAAAATCATGATGCTTGGTCCAAACTTGAGGAATGTGAAAGGTCTAGGCCCCAAATCATCATCAGAAACCCACTGAAGTAGTAAAGGTGAATGATCAGATGAAGTCCAATTGAAGTGCCTCACCGTAAGCTGTCGACAGAAAGATAGAGCTATAGAATTAATGAGTACCCTATCCAATCTGTTTCTGACTCGACCATTGGTCCAAGTATATCGATTCCCAAGGAAATCAGCGTCCTCCAAACCACAATCTAACATCATATCAGAGAAAGCTTTAGTACATCGATCACGAATGTCGTGACCAGTGCGCTCACTATCATGTGTAATAATGTTAAAATCTCCCCCAACTAGACAAGGGTCGTCATATCGAGGGAAATGTGGTAAAGACCCGCCCACAAATCCCTCCTAATAGCTACGTCACATGAAGCATAGACATGAGTCAGATAGATGGGACGCACTAGTTTGGGATCCTCAACTCTAAAGTGAAGGATTTGGGGATGATCAACAATAACAGTAACAGTCTCGCATTCCAAAAAAACCAAATCTTATTCGACACATTCTGAACTCCCATGTCAAAGCGCAAATATCGTCGAATATATGCAAATCTATGCTAAAGAACAAAAGGCTCCAGGATAACCAAGAGAGAAACCTGATGAAGCTGTATAAGTCTTTTCAGGCGCCGATGAGTAGCTACTCTAGCTACACCTCTCATATTCCATATGATGTCACTCATCTGGATGCGCGTAAAGAGGTATCATGTGATCGACTCCTAGTCACCATCCTAGGAAATGAAGTATCATTGGCGTTTGAATTTCTTTTTCGACCAATAGGGACAAAACCATCATCCTCTGTCCTACCAAGGATAGTCCTAAGAATTAGAGTCACTACATTCTCAACAGTAATACTAGGGATAGTCTAACCATTAACTACACTTAACCAAATCCTCACATCCATAAATATTTTGAAAGCTCTCATTCTAACTTTCCAATAAGCATATAATTACTGCCATCAAAATATGGCGGGACGGATAATGAGCTACTCATCTAGAAAACTAGGGTTAGGAATCGAAATTAGGCTCCGATACCACTTGTGAGTCACTAGTTTAACCCTAATACAGAATTAAAAATTAATTTTCAAGATTTCAGTTATGTAAAAACAAAAATTCGGTGCCAATAGTTGCACAATGCTCGGGTGCTGCGCAACTGAGCAGTACCATAGGTGCGTGGTCCTGTACCTGCTGCGCAAAGCAGTGAAGGCGCCGCTGCGACCTTCGCCGCTGCGCATTACAGCGACGCCCGACACTGCTGCGTTTGTGGAGGCGACGGCGGTGCCGGAGAGCCCGCCCCTGGGTTCTATTAGGAAGTTAAAAAATTTGGGTTTTGGATAATTTTGGGGGTGGGGGCTTGGGCTGGAAATTTGAAGTGTTTGGGCCCTTGTTTGCAATTTTAATTATGGTTAAATATTTAAAGTTTCAACCCCTAAAATTTAAAGATTTGATTTTTCAGCTCCCTAAGGTTAATACTCATCCAATTGGGCCTTTTAAGTTCCGGATTTAATAATTCAGTCCCTAAAGGTTGAAAATTAATTAATTTAGGCCATTAAATAATTTAATTTGGGCCATTAGATTTTTGAATTTTATAATTAAGCCCCTAAAAGTTCATAATTGGTTTAAATTTGCCCCTTATGTTATAAATAATTAATATTTGGATCCCTAAAGTTTTGAATAATAATTTTTTTGACTCCTAAAGTTTTTAATAATTAATTATTGAACCCTAAAGTTCTTGATAATTAATTTTTTAATTCCTAAAGTTCTGAAAATACCCTAAGCCCCTAAAGTTTCAAAATAAAATAAAAGACTTAAGAATTAAAAATTCAAAATTAAATTTTGTTATTTAAAATTTCTTTTGAATTACTAATTTTTCTAAATAAATTAGTTGAAGCAATATGTTACCAAAGTAACATCTCTTGCCTATATTAATTTATTTGGAATTTTAGGAAGGTTGTGTGTTTATAATTCATGCGGATATTTATCGCCCAAAGGAAGGTAAATATTTGGTCGAATTACATGCACACCTGTGGTAATTATAAGATTTTATTTTATGTGAACAATAAATCGTTCCAAAGATATGTTTATTGTTTGACATGGTTTTGTCAATATTTGATTACTACACCAAGAGTAATACTTGCAAGTAGGTATTTCTGTCCAAAAACTAAATATTAATGTTGTGCTCGGCTCTTGCGATGGGGTTTACTATTATTTGAATTTATAATTGTTTAGTACATATTCTAATGTGAATATATTTTTTTGACTTTGTTCTCTATTTAGCTAACTCTTCTGCTTCTACAATATCTGCAAACATCAACTCTAATCCCGTGCTAAATGGAATCAACTTTAAGGACTGAAAAGAGAACGTTCAGATCGTTCTTGGCTGCATGGACTTAGACCTTGCATTAAGGACTGAACAACCCACTGCACTTACGGATAAAAGTTTCACTGATGAAAAAAGGGACTTTGATAAGTGGGATTGTTCAAACCGCATGAGTCTTATGATTATGAAGCATGATATTCCAGAATCATTTAAGGGCACTGTGTTCGATAAGGCAACTACTGCTAAGAAATTTCTTGCTGAAATTGAAAAACGCTTTACAAAGAGTGATAAGGCTGAAACTAGTACACTTTTGGCGAATTTAGTTTCACTAAGGTATAAAGGTAAAGAAAATATTCGGGAGTACATCATGGAAATGTCTCATATTATTTCAAAATTAAAGGTACTAAAACTTGAGCTATCTGATGATTTGCTCATGCATTTGGTTTTGATTTCTCTTCCTACACAATTCAATCAATTCAAGGTCAGTTATAACTGTCAAAAGGAAAAATATACTCTAAATGAGCTCATTTCATACTGTGTGGAAGAAGAAGAAATGCTTGAGCAAGATAAAATTGATATTACTCACTTGGAAAGTACTTCTAAGGATAAGTAATGAAGATTAAGAAAGCTGTATCCGGTTCGGTTCAAAATAAACAGTGAAAGAAAAGTACATTTGGGATATATAAAGAGAGACTGTACTAAATACCACGCTTAGCGTGTAAAGAAAAGTACATTTCTCACTTTGGTTTGTTTTGAGATAAATTTAGTATCAATACCAAGACACACTTGGTGGATAAATTTTAGTACAACTACTCACATAAGTGTCTATGCGGGGTTACCTCANAAAAAAAGTACATTTCTCACTTTGGTTTGTTTTGAGATAAATTTAGTATCAATACCAAGACACACTTGGTGGATAAATTTTAGTACAACTACTCACATAAGTGTCTATGCGGGGTTACCTCAGGCCGCTAAAGCCAATTGATGCTGAAAGATTCATCTATATAAGGCGATGGCAAATCAGTTAAGATTGAGGCTCTAGCGACTTTAGGTTATCATTAAAGAATGGTTATTATTTGGATTTGAAATAAAAATTTGCGGTACCGTCTTTTTGGATG
>CAIGRP010112026.1:0-19227 GCA_903798385.1 Fraxinus cuspidata
AATGAGACTTTTATATTCCAGAATAACAGGATGTCGATGGGATGAGAAGAAAATGACATGAAAATGTAACATAAATGAAACTTCAACTGAACGAATGTTTTATTACCCGATGAGTATTGATATTTTTTCTCTCTCTCTTTAACTTGGTTCTCAAAGAGGTCAATATCAATGGATAAGTCTTTTTCAAATATATTTGTTGAAGACAACTGAAGGAAAAAGTGAAAGTGAAACATATTTGAGTCTCTACTACCCATTGAAAGTTGAGATAATGTTGAGAAGAGGGTGAACGCTTATCAAATTTATAATTTTTTCTTGTGCATCCTGAACATCTTTTATTTTCTTGTCTAACTCATCAAATTCTCCCGTCCTTCCCAACCGACTCACCCAAATCCTAGACGTGACCAAGTCCAATCATATGATAACAACGTTATCAAGAATTAACTAGCATGTCAGTATCTTATAATAAATGTAATGATTTTGTATTAAAAGTTATAACCGAAAATTTTGTTTGTCTACATACTATACTCCCATTTTGTGAGGGTCCCTTCTAGTTGATGCGTCATAAAGGCTTTTTATATAGACCCAACAATGGACCCCCCCCCCCCGGCCGTGGGGGCACCCCCATGCCCCAAAAAAGTATGTGTATGTGTGGGAGTGTGTCTAGTGTTTCACTTGTTCTTATAATTGATCTGTATAATCTATTCTTTTCTTATCAAACAAATATTAGCCATACACAGACACTAGTGATTAGAATGTAAGTAAAGAAATCTACCAATAATGAAAGATTAAATTACAGACCAAAAAAAAAAAAAAACCAAAGATTCAGAATGAAGAAGGCCCTTAATTACATGATAATTAGATAAACGAATGTCTATATTAATTCCAACTGTATCTACATAATAATGAAGCACATTATTTCAAAAAGGAGTAATAAAATGTGAAGTTTCTTAAGAAAAACATGTCTTAGTTGTCATGTCAAATAGCTTAATGTGGGTTATCAAGTATATATCCGCCATTGCTGCTCAACTTTGTATTCACAATAGAAAGCTCGTGTAAAACTCCTGGATTGTTTTATCATGCTTAGCTAATTAAGCATCGAGCTCACTTTGGAATATTTGTGATGCAAATGATGAATTCAAGTCACCAAAGATAATGTCATGTTCCTCAGCAAAGCTGCTTGATTCTTGGAATTCAAATGATGTTTGTATGTCATCTGGGAAAGTTCGTCGTGGAACATCTGATTCCAAAGGGCTAGAAGGGTGGTTGTCTTGTGCTGTTGTTTGTTCCAACATTTCTTTGAACTTGGAGGATTGTAGCAAAATCCCTAGTGCAGATGAAGTAGAGGCTCCACTACCTGGCCGTGGATGAGAGTCGGCTATTTCGGCTGAGCTTGAGCTTTGTGTTAGGAGGTGAAGGAAGCCAAACCCTAATTCTGGACTAGGGTTTGACATTGGATTAGGGTTAGGGTTTGGTTGAGGATACTCGGTGTTATTTTCGTTAGGTCGTAGCGACTTGATGTAACGACTCAAGTCAAAGTTTGTAACGGCGTTAAGTCCACGATACTCTATTGCAGCCATGTCATAGGCCGTTGCTGCTTCTTCTTGTGTGGCTGAAATGCAATAACCAAAAAAAAGAAAAAAGTTAAGGGTAATTTTGACATAAATACCTATATATACATAATACACACATATGTATATGTATATAGTTGTTATAAACAATAAATTTAAGAATTCAATATGCAGGCAAAATTTGGTGGTGAGGGGTTGAAATTATGTCATGGGGTTTGAAAATTAAGCTGTAGTAATTAACAACCCTAGCAGTTGAGAGTTGGTGACCTATATATGAACCAACCATCCAACCATATTTGTTTGCTTGGCCTTGTTTGACCATTTGCCATAATATGCTTTGAGACGAAGTTTAATTAGAATGCTCGTGTTTGCAATATAAGTGTCAATTAAGTCCCCGTTTGGTGGCTTTTTTTTTTTTGTTTAAATAGTGATTTTTGAGGAATGTGCAATAAAAAAAATATATTTTTTTAGTTTATCTGTAGAATATTTTATTGCGTAAACGTGTGATAAAAATGAGTATATAAAAAAAAAAAAAAAAGAGTTTTCAAATAATGGAAGACAAATAAGGGCAAAGTGATTGAACATCTTAAATATTATGTTTGGTGCACATTTTCCTCCAAAAATACATTTTTTTTGTTAGATGTGATGTGGAATACGTGGTTGAAAAATAAGGAAAAGCTATTGATGTGATAGAAAATATTATTTTATTAAAAAATATGTGGTTGAAAATGAGTAGAAGAATGGGAATGAAAAAATAACGTGGCTCAAACGGGGCCATAACACTCATCCCTATATTATGTCAAATCACTTGATATGTTTATTGACGCCAAGATTGCCGACAGTTAGCATAACCTTTAATATGAGCTAAGGTAGGGTATTAGCACTCGTTTGCCTCCATTATTCACCGTTAAATTATAATTCATTTTTCACTCTTTTCTTATCAATTACAAATTTTTCAATAAACTAATATTACACATAAATCCAAAAAAAATCTAACCACACACTCCAAAAAGTTATTATTTCTCTCATTATAACGTGGAATAATGAGGGTCAAATGGGCGCTTAGTATAAAGGATAAGGAAACAATAAAATAGCAACAAGCATGAAAAAATAATCAAAAAATTACTATGTAAATTCTCACATATATGCATACATACCATATGTTCCGAGGTAAAGATATTTGTTTCCAAACACCCTGCCTATTCGAGCCTCCCATCTTCCGTTATGATGGTGTCTGTGCATCAAATCACACCACGGGTTCAGATCACTAAAACCTTGAATACATACTTATGCTCAACCTAAATAACTCAATTAGATTAATACAAAGATACGTGTGACGAAATTTCAATTATTGTATTCAATAAAACATTTTGAACAATGAACGGCACTGAAATTTGTCATATATCATGTACATCTTGTGTATCAAACATCTCCTATAATAACCTTCTTTATGGAGGAATAGAAAGGAAATCCCTTTTTTTTACCTTGCGACGCCTCTATATTTTGACACTCCCCGAGAAAATCCACTGCTTTTCCTACAAGTTATATATAATAAAATAAAATCATAATTTTCAAAAAAAAAAAAACTAATGATAAATAAAACAAATAATGAAAATATCCATATACCTTCTTAAAGAACCAATATACTCTTCTTTTGATAGGCCTTCCATTTCCTTAAGCTCTATATGGTATGTTGAAAGCTACATAATTAACAAAAAAAGTTAAAATTTTGTCTTCAGTATGATCTAGTTTTATGTGCCAAATAACATATATGTAAATTTACAAAGAAAAGAAATAAATTTACAGGAAAATTCAATATGGTATCTTGTCCCCAATATTTCAGTGCTGCCAAATCATAGGCATGTGCAGCTGCTGCTTCATCATCGTAGGCCCCTAAAAATACAAAATTTTGAAAAAAATAAATAAATAAATAAAAGTTGTAAACAGCTCAAAATCTTTTTGTAGCATTCTGAAAATCAAGAGTCGGGAACGGATGTTAAAGTCGTCCCGTCAGGAGCCATGTTCTTTTTTTATTTTTTTTAAAGAATTTTGATTTGGATTGAGAAGATTAAAGATAATGTAGTTAAGTTAGTGAACCTACCCAGATAAACTGCATTTTTGTAGGTTCCACCACAACCACCATTGACAATTTGACATAGAAAGAAGAATAATTAGTAATGCAAAAGATTTAGCAAAAAAGAAAAAAAAAACAATTATAAGTAAAAAAGCAAAAATGATTATAATAAATCAGAAATTCATTAACCTTGTCTTCCTTTCTTATTTTGAGACTCATTCCAGCAATTCTTATCCCACAAATGAGCTTCATAACGACCAGTCCACCGGTGCCTGAAATGAGATATCATTCATTAACCTATACGGATTGGATACTGCTATTCATCTCCACTGGGGTCTATGTGACAATAACATGACATTAAATGAAAAACTCAATTAAATGATTCATGTCACTACTCATACGGATTTGGGCTATTCTTTCTTCTAAATAATATTTCAAAACCATGACGCGGGGAAAATGACAAAGAATCAAGAAGACAAACGTTTTTCTTTTTACCTTGTGACGCCCCGATAAATCGAACTGCGTTGCTGCGGAGACTCTCTCGGGACGCTTTTTCGGGTCCTCTTCGTCTTCCCAATCGCATCATTCTTATCAGTACTGCTATTGGTTGAGCTGTTCTTCTGGTTTTTCTTTGAAGTTTTGGCCATGAAACTTCACTGATCAACACTACGAAATGTAGACTTTAAAAGTAAATTGTAAATAAGGGGTTTGTTTATAGAAGAAAGATTGAGCCCTCAATCCAATTAAAAATGGTGAAGAGAGTGGCGGAGGAGAGCCGGCTGAGGTTTTGTTGGCCGCCTCGAAACGGCTTGTCCCTACTTGATTTTGTGTTATGTGTTGTTTCACTTGTATTGGTATTTATAATTGTTCTTAGTCAATCATCACTATCTACTCTAATCAATTTTTTTAACTCCCATCTGCATTTTTCTTCTTTTTAATTCTCTCTCTTGTCGTGTCTCATACATTGAATTAGATTGTATTAATTAGTTCAACCGAATTTTTTATTTTATTTTTTTTAAAAACGTTTAAAACTCTTTCAAATTCAACTGGTCATGATTTTTAAATATGAGAACCAGAGCTATAGAATCAAATTTTTATTGGGGTCATGATTCTTTTTTTTTTTAATATAAATTAAGTTAAATCATTTAGTGATTTATTAACCAAAAATTAGTCTTTTAAGTTTTAACCAAATCTCACATAATAATTGACTTGCACTCGGCAAAACAGAGCATGATTGGGCAATTTATCTTAGGGCATGTTTGGGCCACATTAAAATCTGATTTTAATCTAAGTCAAAGTCAAACAATCAATATTGACCACATTTTTCATGGGTCTCATATCTTTTCAAAAACTTCTAATTTTAATATCCACCAAACACCTAAATATAAGCTATAAATGTGCAGGTGTAGCTTGTGTTACCTTATTTTAAGCCCTTTGTTTGAGCCCATTTTGAAGAAAAAAGTATTTTGTAACAGTGATTTTTTTGAAAAACGTGTAATTAAAAATTAAGAAAGAGTTATTGATTTACATGTTTTGAAAAATGTATGATGAAAATAAATTTTGAAAAAATGAATTTTTGTAAGATTATGACTCAAACTAGGGCTAAATATAGGTGAATTTACATTAAAAACAAGTCGCACATTTATTTTCATTGCCCCTATTTGGTTTAGACTGAAATCCAATTAAAATTTTGTGATAAAGTCAATAATTAATTTTAACTCCACATTTCATGGAATTCACAACTTTTCAACCACGTACTTCATCAACTTTTATTAAAATTTACTAAAAATCTGATTTTAATATCTACTAAACATGGGCTAAGATTAGCCACCTCAAATAGGATCTCGGGCCCATGGAATTCTAGGCATGTCTGACCCATTCCAACATAAAGGGCTGATACGATCCAATTTACTCACATCAATCATCTTATAAGCCCAGAACTCTAGCGCAGATTGTGATGTCCACTTGCCAAGTCCGTGCACTCTGACCGCCTTTCGCCCATTCGCATCTAGTTGTAAAGTACGAAATTCAGAGCCTAAATTTCAAAATATAATTTTATTTTTTTTTTACGGAAACTTACAAAAATAACCTTTAAATTAGGGACCTTTTGAAAAACCATATGAAAAGTGTTTTGGAAGTAAAAAATATTGTACAAAGTTAAGTAAGACTTCTAAATTCTCCATTTGAAAGATTAAATTATCTTTGTTTTTATGGCATTAAATATGAAAATAATTCAATAAATGACAGAAATTCACAAGGCGAATTTTTTTTTTTTATAAGTGAGAAAACGCCAATCTAACCCTTAGAATAAAGCCAACAAAAACATAAATTAACACACCACGGACATAAATTCAAAAAATGTGAAATGGTCAAGAAAACACTTTAAAAAGTAAGTAACAATAATCAAAATCTTAGAATAAGTTAAAGGGAGATTAATTTTCTTCTGTTTATTGTCTTTTTGTTATTATGTTTCACTTCTACTAATGAAACGTGGAATATAATTTTATTTTAGGAACACGGTACCTTTTAAGTCAGAAGTGACAGAAATTTAAAAAAGTGAGGAAAAAAATAAAAAAAAAAGTGAGAAACAACAATAAAAAATAATAAATTCAGTGGATAGTTGATTTTCTTCTACATGTAGTCTATTTGTGATTATATTTCACTTGAATTAACTAAACATTGAACATAACTTTATTTTTGGAACACAAAAAACTATAAGATGGAAGTGACATAAATTCCAAAAAAAAAAAAAAATGAGATTCAAAAAAGTGTCAAATGTACACTAATGTAAATAATTAATAAACACCCTACTGTATGCACATGAAATACATGAACTTTCACATATAGTCATGTACGAAATCATACACTGCCATTGATATGCATTGCCTAACTGATCTACGCCCAATCATCTTCCACCCCCACTGAAAAACCACCATGTGCGACGTCGATATGTTAATTGAAATTGTCGTTTGAAATTTCTTTTTCTCCTAGCTAGTCTGTTTCTATGTGCACATAATTAATGTACAGAAATTTGACTCGCAGATCCCGGTCAACGGAACCTGGAATTACAATTTTATGGGAGCTAAACACACTGGTAGCATGAAGTATGGAGTGAAACTTGGAGCACCTCGGGAGTTTGATCACGAGGACCATAGGTCGATTTTCCATCTTCCACTCTTTCAGCTGTAGCATGAAAATTTTCACGGAGTACAAATTCTTGTTTGACATTGAAGACCCAAAAAGAACTGGTGACTTCATCTATGGAGGAATGGAATGTCAGAGATTTATGGTACTCGGATTAGTTCTTATAATCTTGATGGAAGAAAAGAAGAAATTTGTTGAAGTGTTTGAATATGGTTAGTATATAAAAAATGTGTCAAAATTATTATTGCTTTTGAGATCGAACTAGAGATTTAATGCCAGTTCCAGCCAAGAATATGCAAGGCCGGCATGGCTCATATGGACCTTCCAATTTCTAATGTGGAAATGGTAGAGAAATCTCACTTTTATGGAGGTGATACACCGACACAGACTCAACAGATAATCAAACACGACCATGAAGATCACAAGATTTCATCGGAAAACCTATTTTGACACATTTTTGCAGCTAAAAAAGAAAGGATCCATCATTCGCAGTAGCAGAGTTTTGATTACCATATACACAATAAACAATCTGACCTAAAAAATAATAGGGCAGCATTGTAATTGTTCGTGACCAACAGCACAAGTCACTGAATTGTACATGTTGAAAACGTCTCAAGATCTGTGAATATTATGCTCACTCAATCTTCTAATATGTAGTCTAAATCAAGAAATATGAGAAAATGTTTGATGCAACACCCTTTAATTTAATAAGCATTCATGTACCAGTATTTCCTGGGGGAAAATTATGTTTTCCGTAAAACTAGCTGTAGATTAAGATTATGCAGCTAGGACTTTGCACTTTCAATTTCTTCTTTTTGTTCTTTTTCCTCTGAGAAGAAATCAGGGCTGTCTTCAGCACCCGAGTCTGTAGCTGCAACGATCCTGAACATTTCGTCGTTCTCCAGATTGGCAATCTTTTCATTGTCTCCTTTAAGTAATTCGACAACTTCCACCATAGTTGGTCTCTTCTCTGGTCTGTTATGAGCACAGACTAGCCCAACAAAGACAAGCCTTTTCAGTTCTTCTTCAACATACTTTCCCTCAAGCCTTGGGTCTGCAAGTTCATCAAGTTTTTTCTTGCATGCCAATGGAAGGGCCCAATCTGTAATCGCCCGCTTCATCGTTGAACTGAGCTTCTCCAGAGGTTTCTTGCCACTAGCAATCTCAAGCAAAAGAATGCCGAAGCTGTAAACATCACAGCTCTCCGATGCCTTACCTAACATTGCATATTCTGGAGCAAGATAGCCGAAAGTACCTTTAACTTTAGTCGTTACATGTGTTGCTCCATCAGGTATAAATTTTGCAAAACCAAAATCAGCAACCTGGGCTTGAAAATCTCCATCTAGCAACACGTTGCTAGCTTTAATGTCTCGGTGGATTATGTGTGGGGTTGCATGGTGGTGTAGATAGCTAGAACACAACAAAATGTTATATCAAACAAGAAAAAGGGATAGAAGAGGGGAGAAAATGCATATAGTACTCACGCAATGCCCTCAGCAGCTCCAATGGCAATTTTCATCCGTCGATTCCAATCAAGTTGGCATTCAGAAGAATGTTGCCCATGAAGATGAGAAAGTAAGCTCAGATTAGTCATGAAATCATACACAATCAGCCGCTCTTGCCCTTCTGCACAATAGCCCCGTAATGTTAGCAAGTTCTTGTGCCGTACACGAGCCAGTACCTCGACTTCAATGGAAAATTCCATCTCTGCTTTGTTACTCCAAGACTTTAACCTTTTAACGGCTATCTGCAAAACTATCCGTCAGAAAGAAATCTAGCCCCTATTCGGTGAAGATTAAAATCAAATTTTTAGTAAACTTTGATAAAAGTAGATGAAATGAGTGGTTAAAAAGTTGTGGGACCTATTCAAATCTGAATTTTAATCACTACCAAACTGGGGCCTAGTGCCTAGAATAGGACAAAGCTGGACTTAGCATAGCCTACTCACAGATAGGAAATGTTTCAACAATATCTGCTTAGATACGGCATAAAATGAAGGTGCTAAAATGAGAAGAGAGTGACCGAAGATAACAGCAAAATGTGCCATTTTAGACAGCAACCAACTTTATACTTCCATTCACAAAGGAAGCAAGAATATTATATTGAACAACAAGTTTTCCAAGTGGAAAATTTATGCATGCCCCATTTTGTCCATTCATGGATCTGTACAACCTTGATGATGGCAAAATACAATATCAAAATGTTTCAAACCCCAAAAATTACACCACGAGACCAGGTAGAAGTATTATGCACTGGTGGATTGATGGCATCCTTTTTAGATCACTGATGAATACTTGAAACAAAATGAACACGGCTGGAGAAGTGTTAATAGGTGCTTCAAAATTCAACCTTTGATTTAGTTTAGAACCTAAACAGTGTAAATGTGCATGTAAGATATCCATGGCTAGGGCCAATGTGGTTGAAGGGTGGAACTAAAAGGGGACCATAAGTTTTAATGTCTAAGAGAAGGGTAAATTCATCTGAAAATTTTGACTTCTGTATAAGGCATCAATTTAAGTATTAAGGTGTGGGAAAACCACTCCTTCAGCAAATGGAACAATGAAATAGTCAACGTGAAAGGTAATGTAAACATAAAAGTCTTTATAGTAGATTAAGCATATAACTTACAAGTAGAGGTAACAAACACACTGGTCCTCACCTACGAATATTATAAACAAAGAGGCAACTAAGAGGACCAAGGAAAGCCAATCAGGTAATCTGTTGATAAACCTCACTACATCTATGCACTGTATACTAGATATTTTTAACCTTCAAAGAGTAAATATTTGAGGTGGAGGTGACATCAATTGATGATAAACTAATGGAATGATGACTCAGGTGGTTCGGTCACGTTTTGCATTGACTCAAAGAGGCTACCAAACATAAGAGTGACTTGATTTCAATAGTATATTAGAAGAGAAAGTGGGAGATCAAAACTGACATGGCGTGTTTCAGTTGCTAGGATTTAGTTGCTTTAGATCTTCCAGTAGAAGTAGTAATTAGCAGAGCACAATGGTGAAAACAGGATTCATACAGATGACTTCAAGTTTATTGGGAATAAGAATTAGCATGTTGTTGTTTTCGTAAAAAATATACATAAGATCATAATGTCACTTGTCCTTGGGAATGAAATATGATATGAATTGGCACGAACATAATTATACAAGGATTACTATGGACTCAAGCTCTTCAATTTTTAGTTTCACACGCTCAAATTAATGTAACCAAAGAAGAAATCGAAGCAACAAAGCAATTCCTATGCGAAAATGTTAGTTATCTTATCCAAAATAAGCCCATATTTGATAGCCATTATAAAGAGAAATTGGGGGGAAATGATATTTTGAATAGTGACTTTTTGGAGAATGTGTAGTTAAAAAGTAAGAAAAGTTCTGGGTTTACGTGCAAAATATATATATATTTTTTTTGAATATGTGGATAAAAATGAGTATGAAAAATAAAGAGTTTTAATTTAAAGATGGTCAAGCAGGTGCTAAGTGAAATGCAACCGATGAGTGCATTACGGCACACAGCAATCATACATGGTATATCAATGCTTAAGGTAATCAACTTAACCTCGTATCAACGTCAAATCTTAGTCGATGTCCAACTGCTAGTAACAAGTCAACATGCAATTCTGAATTTACTAAATATAGATTTTACACTCACCAGTAAACCCATTCACCTAACCTGCCTCTACTAAATAACATCAACCTAGTATGCCGGTCATTGTTTCTCATTCATTTTGCTTCATTTATCATTAAACCATCCTAAGAATAAACATACTGGGCATGCGTGGTAAGGACATTCTACCTTATCAAAAAATCCAAAGAGGAATTAAAAGTTTCAACCAAATAAATGATAGGAAAAGCATTTTAAAATTACTTGGGAACCATCCCATAGCTGACCCCAATAAACACTGCCAAATGCACCTTCCCCAAGCTTGTTATCATAGTTAAAATTGTTGGTAGCCAATTGCAGTTCCTTCAGAGAAAAAATCCTCCATGTTGTCTCCTTTTTCCCTTGCTTTTTCCTGTACAAAATTCAAAACCCACTAACCACATTTCCAAAACATTACTTCAAAAAATAAAATGAAAAACAAGCACCATTATTTTTGCTGAAAAATTACACAACCCCCCAAGATTAACCCGACCTATTGAGTATTGGTTCCATCTTGGTGGCTTGTTTAAGGACGCCAATCTTAAAAGCCGACCGTTCTTTTTACATAAACACAAACCCCAACCCTTTCAAACATAAGAAGAAACAGAGGCACATACCGATCTGGATTCTTAACACAACAAAACATGGAGCAAAAAGCCATAGTCGTTCGAACAACTCACTAGGGGAAACCCTCTTTTTCTGCAAAATTTCAGATGGATTCGTAATAGATAATAAAAGCAGCCATCAAAATCTTCCTTCTACCATAAACCCATCACTGTAACAGCTTTCTTCAATGAATTTTCTCTCAAACTACTCACTTTCACAAGAATCTTCACCCTTGTGATGGAAGCCAATGTTATAACCGTGAACAAATTAAAGCTGTACATAGGGAATATTAATTAATATCAATCAGAGTAAAAAGGAAAAAGGGCAAAAAATAAGGGAAAACAAAAGGTTTTTATTAGGAAATGTGAAACGTAAGTTTTAATGGAATACGATAGCGGATGTGTCGGTGTCAGCGTGCGACTTTGAATGTTGGGTCGCTGTTCTTCTGTTTCAATTTTCAAACCCATATTTGGAGGCATGGGCCCCATTCTACAATATACAGTTATTGTGTAAATAATGCGATTGCAGTGAAGATTGCGTTTTTCCATTTGTACATGATGATGTTGATAGCAGGTTGACTAACCTCCCACGGTGGTGGGTCCTATTGTCATTAAAAAAAATTTATCCACCCAAAGGTAGTCAATCAAACCACCCCCTCCCATGTACATGTAGCACAGCTGGTGAAAATTATAGATATATAATTATTTAATTGAAAAGTGTGTGATTAAAAATAAATTTTAAAAAAAATGGCTTTTTATAGAATGTGACTCAAATATGGGCTTAACCTGCACTGTACCCACACAGTCTTGAAATTGCCTTTTGAGTTTATTTCCATTTGTTTAGAGTGCATATAGTTTGCTGCTTTCAAATTTCAGATTTGCAATACACCCAACTTATTTGATATAGTATCTCTAAAAATCCATTCTTGAAATCAAGATTAAACTTATAACATAAAATCGAAAACACGTACATTTTTAATATTTTTAGTGAAAACTTTGAAAACATTCAAAACATGGATAACAAGTTTTCAAATAGATTTTTATTTAAATAAAATTATGACAAATAAAAATTCCGAAAATAAAAATATAAAATTTTAAAATATAAATTCAAAAAAATTAATAAATTCCAAAAAAAAATAATACATTTTTGAAAAGTAAAATATAAAATATAAAAAAATTAAAATTTTAAAGAAATTAAATTCTAAATTTTTTTAAAAATATTAAATTATAAAAAGTTCATGAAAAATAAAAATATTTCAAAATCTTAATGATTATTTACATAAAAATTAAATGAACACAAATATAAAAAAAAAATCTCAGCTCACTTTATTAATATTTTTTTATTTCCTATGGTTTTCCAACTCAATTTTTATTTTTATTTTATTAGGGAGATTTTTTTTTTTTTATGATTCGCCAACTTTAAAATGTATATATTAATTGATAATATATCAAATAAAATTGTTATATTTTATTGAATATTCAAATTTCATGAAATAAGGTCTATGTTTGTTTATCATTATTTCAATTTTTTTTTTCTCAAACTCAATTTTAGTGACATTATCACAATAAAATATATTGCATACAAATTCAAATATTTTTCTTACTTTTTAGCCATACACTATCGAAAAAACTCACTATTCCAAAATTTATTTTATTAATTTTTCAAATTTTCAGACCTAACGTGTTTTCTAAGTTTTTGTTTTAAGAAACAGTTTTTGAAAATTACAAACCAAATATGCTTTTAAAATCTTAAAACAAAGCATCAAAATAGAAAATTGAAAATGAATTCAAAACTCATAGATGAAACACAAACAAAACGAACCCTTAAATTTTGATAAAGGTAATTAGAACATTATGTTCACACCTTTCACTATTATTGTGAAAAATGTCCATACATTTCATTTTTTGACATCTTTTATTTCTACATTTCATTGCGCAAAATATCATTTTCATCAATTTTCTCAATTAAAAATTGTGAAATGCGAATACCCTTCTATTTAAATAAAAAAAAAACTTATTACAACCGTAGTCCAATTTTTTTTAAAAAAGCGTAAATGAATCACAAATAAATTATTAAAATGGTAATTAACACATAATATTCATAACATTTACTATTGTTACGACAAACGTCAATACCTTTCTTTTCTTTTTTAAAATTTTCACTCTTTATTACGCATTTGATTGCGCAAATAATCATTTTTATCCATTTTCATCCAATTTCTCAATAAAGAGTTGTGAAATGATGAATATATCATCATATTAAAATAACAAAAAAGAAATTTAATTTGTTTAAATTTATAGTTTTTTAATGGGACTCGTATGAACTTTTTAATTTTTTCAAAAAAAATTATAATCTTTTAATAAATTTAATTTGGACTCATTTGCATTTTTTTTAAATTGTTTAAAAAAAATTATTTTTTAATAATTTATTCGGGACTCGTTTGCATTTAAAAATAATAATTTATAATTTTTTAATAATTTATTTGCAACTCGTTTGCACTTTTTTTAAAAATTGGGACTATAATTGCAATTAATTTTTAAATTTTCTTTTCAAATAGGATGACATATTCATTATTTCACAAATTTTAATTGAAAATTTTGATGAAAATAACATTTTGCGTAATGAAATGTGGAAATAAGGGTGAAAATATCAAAAAATGAAATGTAGTAACGTTATCTACAATAATAATAAAAGGTGGACACGTTACGTGCTGATTACCCTTTTAGTAAAATTGTCGTGCGAAGTAAAATTAGAACAAGAGCAATTGAAAAGCATATAAACTAACTATTCATTTAAATGAAATGTTTTAGAACCATTTGATCCTGCTTTAAAGTAAAAGTAGTGTTCTAAAGAGCGTATAGAATGGTGAAGCGTGGAAGCCAAGCTTTGGCATAGGCGTAAAAAAATATATATTTTTTTAATATTATTTGAAATCAATCTTAAAATTATTTTATAATTAAAGAAGAAAAACGTAAAAAAGCATAAAAAATGTAAAAGCGTAAAAAAGTGCGTCTAGAAGCGACTAGTTACGAAAAAAAATATAATAAATAAATAAGGTGCGAGGTGGGGCGTTTTGCACCCGCTTCGTGCCTAAGCGCCGTTTGGAGGGGTCATTGATTTCAAAAACAGTTTTTAAAATGAATGAATATAATGTATGTCAACTCATTGATTGTCAATCAAATTGTATAAGTAGTATGATTCAAAATTTTTTATAGGGATTAATTATGCTATAAATTAAACAATCACGTTGTACATTATTTTTTACATCATAATTGACACTCTACCAAGTACCAAATGACTTAATATACCCAAATGATTTTGAGCCTCTATTTCCGAGTCAAAGTCAAACAATCAATATAAAGCACATTTCCACAATTTTTCAACCACGCATTTCAGAAACTTCTATCAAAATCTACTAAAAATCTAATTTTAATCCACATCAAACACTATTTGAAAATTCCATCACTGCACTACCCCTCCACATAGGAGGATGTCACCTTGGATGTACACTCCTAAATTAAAACAAGTGACTTGTCGCGATGCTGATCTACTTTTCATCCTAATCCATATAATCTGACTGGAAATTTTGAAGTTTTTAAAAATTTTAAATAATCGGTGGGCCTCTAAACAATTATTATGTTTTGGTGGGTCTTTCATTTGATTACATACGAACGGTGAAATGTTTGAGTAAATGATTTGAGTTTTTTTTTTCCATATTAACAAATTATTAAAATAAGTAATCGAGCACCAAATTATGACATTGGTGCCATTATGAGTTGGTGGTCAAATTTTTCTATAATTGCGTTAATTGACATGTATGGCTCTGCCCAATCCACACATTAGGCCCATTACAGCTAAATATCAGCCCATTAAACAAGGTGCAGGCCCAAGTGAACATACCAATGACGATTCAGGATGTGAATATGTTTGTTACGTAATAATAAATAATCTATAATATATTAAATATCACATGAAGTGAAAATTAGTTTTTGGACTATTATAACTCTATTACAATTCAATTATTTCAAAATATTTTATTTTTCATTTTTTAATATGTATTTAATTTAAGAACTGTAATAAATATTATAATTAATTTTCGATTAATTAACATTAGCATTCACATTCATTTTAATTAGAATTTCACGTCCACGTCCACGTCCATGTCCTTGTTATTAATAATTGATTAACGTTCACATTTATTTATTATGATTTAACATTCATCATTACGTATATATTCATTGGTGTTAATTTTAAATTAATTAACATTCACGTTAATTCATTTATCGTATTTATCATCCATCTTCATTTATGCATTTAGTTGTAATTCTAATACTCACATTCAAATATATATATTTCACTGCTTTCAGAAGCTTGCATTTCTCATCAAAATGGTACATGGAAGATCAAATGTTACTTTTACGGCACTTATAAGGTATTTCAGAATAACTTTCAAGACACATTCAACTCTAATTAGTATAATAAAAGAGCTTTTAATCAACTTTTCTTCAATATAATACACTACAGAACGAACTCATTTACCCTATACTTTTCTCTATAGAAACAAGAAAATTATTCCTCAAAATAAACAGAAAGTAAATAGAAAAACGGCGGACAACTGAATTACTTGACTAAGAAGTGAAAGTTTATGGAGCGAAGCAGCTGATTTTGTACTTGATCCGATTATATCCTCATCAACTGTAGAAATATGTTGCAATGGTACTGTAGAGGCAGATTTTTGGCTGTCACATTGGCCAATTCCTGCATCAAACAGTGTATCTATATCGTCTCCAAGCCCACTTTTTGCATCATAACAGAGTCCTAAATTGTTGTTTAGCCTCAATTTCCTTCTCATTCTCCAAAAAATTTCTCGACTGAACGGGATGGAGCCGAATAATCGGTTATTGTTCAGCCTTAGCTCGCCCAGACTGTTTAATTTCGAAAAACTCGAAGGGATGGAGCCATTTAAATGGTTTCGATCAAGATGTAGGACACGTAACTTCGGTAATCGACCTAATGACTCAGGAATTTGACCTTGCAGATTCATGTTCGATAACACTAAGATGATTAGATTGTTCAAGCTTTCAAATGCATTATTTGGGATTGTTGCAGACACTGAGGGGTTATCTTTAAGAATCAAAGCTTGGAGAAAATTTAAATTCTTTAGAGAACTTGGAAATGGACCGGCAAAGCTATTGTAGCTTAAATCTACGAGAATAAGTTCTTTGAGACCGTTGATATCGGGCAAAGGACCGGAGAGACGATTATGGCTTAAATCTATTTTTAAGAGAGAATTGCAGCTTGAAAGCGTGTTTGGTATTGAACCTGACAGATGATTTTGGTTAAGGTCCAACACGCTTAATGCAGGAAAGGTGAGATCGGGAATTGAACCGGATAGTTGATTACCACTCAAATCTAACGATTTTAGACCGGAAATCCGGGCCAGTGAAACTGGAATCGACCCGTTCAAATTGTTTTTATGAAGATCCAGTACCTTTAAACGGGTCAAGTTCCCGAGTTCGTATGGGATGGGTCCTACATGCCCATTTTCCCTCAGAACCAAAGTCTGCAAGTCGGATCCTAACCGACCCAGAAAAGACGGAATGGGTTGTGGGTTGTAACTGAAACAGCGGTAGAAAAACAGGGTGCGAAGGTGTGGAAGTTTGGTAATGGAAGGTGAAATGGATGACCGGGTCGGGTCACAAGTCGGAAATGCAGTATCATCCGACAAGGCTCCGAATGAGAGAGAGATAATATGGTAGACATTGTCTCTGTCTGGCATGCATTCAATGCCATGCCACCGGCCGCGGCAGACGTCTGGGATATCAGTGGCCCAGCTATTTCCAGTGGCTCGCATGATATCATAGACTGCTTCTTGCTCCTGCGGGTCGGTTTTTGCTCCATTTTTGGCCATGGATGAACCGGGTTGAGGACCTTCAAGTTGGGCTGAATCCGGGAGAATTACTGTGAAAGACATGCCCAAATGAGCTTGGATGAGAATTAGTAGAATTGTAGCGTGCAAAGATAGAGACATTTTCATTTGAATAAGCAATTAATATTTAGTTGTATGAAGGCTATATATGTAGTTGTAGCTATGGACATTTATGACATTCAATATGTTGGTGAATGTGGGGAAGTATGGTATTTATGGAATTCACGAGACTTGAGAGTTGGAATAAATACACCAGTTTGAGAATTTATGTTCCTCACGGGGTTTACCTTCTGTCTTTATTAGGGACGGAGTCGAGCGATAGATAAAAAATTCAATCAAAAGACACTGGCCTGCCCCCACTCTATACTATTAATGTAGATATCCATATAATAAAATAATTTACATTCTTATTGTAGTGTCAATACTAGATAATGTTATTAGTCCATTTGATATTAAAGAATATTGGTAAGAGGATTACCAATATATTTGACAAATAAAGGTTCTCGAATTAAATGAAAGTTCATATTGTCATTGTCTTCTTACTACGCAATAACTCAGATCAAGCACGAAGATGAAAGGGGCTAACTAATTAGTCGAAACTCTGGGATGTAAGCGTTGTTCGGCACCCATATTTTCAAAAGATTTCTTACTGTTGGAACAATAAGTGGGCCATATGCAGCAGTCCTTCGTTGACTCTATAGAATGCAAATTCTCCTAATGTCCCTCTCAATGCGAAAAAGGGTAGAAAGGTAATTTTGCATTGGTTCGGTCATTAAATGCAAATGCAACTTCACCGTATAAAGGTCATAAATTGTCTAAAAATAGGCTGAAAATAGCTACGAGACACAGGTTAAAAATGCATCGGTAGGAGAGCACTCCGCAGTTATCCCCTCCAACAACCGCTCCTTCAAGAATATGGACATTTGGGTCTTGAATGGAATTCACGGAATTGCTACAATCCGACTCCACATTTGAGAATTCAAGGCTTCGGTCCGAAGCAAATTTCATCCCTTCCCATATTACTACACAACTTGCCCATCATTGGATAAATATCTGCCTTATAGATTTTTCAGTTGTAGCCATCATCTTAACTTTGTCATTTCTACATAGACATGATTGGAAGAAAAGAATGCAGACCGAAATCCCTGGGGTGGTAAAAATTGTATGATAGCTCGACCATCTCCGGCCTACAAACGAAGCCCATAACGCAAAAGTTTAAGTCGCCGTAATAGAAACTATCTTCTAGGCTCTGCATGCATGAAAGGACAGTGGGGATAATATTTTCACCGCAATATTATAGTAATAAAAACTATCTCCTAGTCGTAAGGAACCTGCCTCCATATAATAATAATTTTATGTATATTGCACGGTTGAGTTATACAATGTATTTATAAAATTTACATTGAGAGAAAAAAATTAAAGAGAATGCAAAATTTTAGACTTTTACACCATGTTTGAGCCCCATTTTGTTCAAAGTGTATTTTATAATATATTTATGATGGAGAAAGCTTGTTTAATAAATAAGAAAAAAATTTAGATTTAAAGAATGTGTGACTGAAATTGGATCAAACCACTATTTAAAAATATATTTTGACGAAAAATGAGGCTCAATTGCTCAAACGATGTCTTAATGACTTTGCATATTCCGAAACTTCGTAGATATATATACTAACTTTTTGAAATTATGTCTCTCTCTCTCAATATCTATACCTTGAATTTGAAATGCTCCTTTAATAAATTAATAGGCCATGTTTGATTGGCATTATTTTCTAGGGACCACTTTCAAACTTGTTTGATTGGCAAAATTTGGCATGAAAAATCAATTCTCAACCCCCCCTCCCCCCAACCCACGCGCCTATTTTCCATAGTTTTAAGGAATTCATTTTCCAAACATTTTGTTGGGAAAACGAATTCCAGTTTCTACCAGAATTTTGATTTTGATTTTTTTTTGGCAATGGAACTAAATTTCATAGCCAATTGTTTAAAAAAATCACTTTAATGGACAATTTCCATGTAAAATGAAGTTAAATGAACACTAAATTTTGATTGAAAAATAGTTTTCAAGCAAATATATATATATTTTTTTACTTTTTGGCAATGGTAACAAATTTCATAACCAATTGTAAAAAAAATTCACTTTAATGGACAATTTTCATGTGAAATAAAGTCAAACGTGAAAAAAAAAGATCCAAAATTTAAAAAATTTTCCAAGTAGAAAATTATACAAATTAAACACAATTAATTAACAA
>CAIGRP010112031.1:0-24727 GCA_903798385.1 Fraxinus cuspidata
ATAATGACAAATACTACTAATTGCCAGATGTTATTCGAAAAATATTTATACACTTTCACTCAAATAGTTGCCATTAAAAACTTATGTGAACAGACGTACAAACCACATGAGCCGTATCATTTCTCAGAATTAGAACATGATTAATAAGTCCATATATGAACAATTGATTATAGTATTATTAATCCAACCTAATTACCGAACAATCTTCAAAGTGATTCTAAAATAATTTCCTTAAACGGAAAACAAAATCAATGTACACACCTTTTCATTTTGAAAGTAGTCAGAAAATAGAACATTATATACTAAAATAAATACTTTCAATTGCCAAGCGGCACCAGTAGGAACGAAGAAAATAGAGCTTTGAGAATAAAGGACAATGTTTACAGTTTAACACATGGATGGCCATTTACTTCTTAAACATGCACAACCATTGGTGCAAATAGAAACTGCCTTGGCTAGAAAATATCCCGAAAAAACAAAACTACCAACATTTAAAATTGGGAATGTCTGCATGCACATATGATAATTGGGAATGCACGAACTTGATGGGTTTCATGATATAACTTTACGTGTTTTGCATTATGGATGCATGTGATAGCAAGAATTCTTAAAGTTAAGAGCAATGCGATCAATGCTACATACAATAGAAACTTAGTTACTGCATTATTTATTAGAGTAATGTCTAAGCTTATACTATTAGCATTATCCCAAAACTTTTAATCATAGTGCTCATGTAGAATGTAAAGCAGAATATAAAAATATGACTCACAAGAGTCAAAAATCCGTCTTAAGATTATTGGATAAATTAGTGCATGAATTATACTCCGTTAATCAAAAGCACGTGCATGCAAATACTAGAGTAACGACTTATCGAATCATAGTACATATATAATAATGAGTAAATCACTTACTCAAAGATAGAAAATGCAGAAATCGAATGAGATAAAATGAAGCGAGGTATACAAATGCAAATCTCCTTAACACGAATTTTGTGTCCTACACTGGTGCTAACACGATCAAATGGGTGTCCATCTCCCAAGATATAACGCTTCTTTTAAAATTAATATAACATACTATTAATTTTACGGACAAACCAACGTTTGACTGTATTCTTCTAGAATAAAAGGTATCGAACACAAAACTCAAAATAATATGGAAATTATTTTGACATAATATAGAGAAAGAAAAAAAATTAGAAAACAATTATTACGAATTGATTTGGAGCGAAGAAAATGGAATTATGAGAGTTCTATTTATAGATTTGTATGTGTCTCTTTGAAGGGTCACATCTTATAGCCAAATTAATTTCAACCTTTAGATGACATCATTTCAAAATTGATGATTTAGATTGCACATTATCAAAAGGATACATCCTTTCAAAACACTCTTTGATATGCACCATTTGCATTGAAGAGTTGTACCTATTGGATATTTTTCCAATTCACACATTTTAATCTTTATCCTAAAATTCCAACACTTGCGCTTCTCATCCAACTCAGTTATTGGTGAAGAATATATGACCTACTAGATCCATGCCATCTAGCCTTCCCTATTCTACTATATCATTCCTAAAAGTTTCAAGTTTCCAAATTGGGTCCTTCATCCACCAACAAAATTTACTTCAAGATTCACTAATTCACTTTGGTGGAACATTCAGGACCACTGGAAACATCTTGGCTAGCAAGGCCACCCTGGCAGATTGTTGCACCCTTGATACTATGGATTGATTTGAGTAACATAACATGCAGTCGTCGTACCAAATAATTGCCCCTTTTCTATTGGTACAATGTTGTAAGATTTCAGTCGTAGCATTATTCACACATTTTTCGCATATGTCCGCGTTCACATCACTTCTACATAGGAAGAGACCATAGACTGCATCTAGAGGTCCACAATCAGGGGTGGACCCAAACATTTTGTATTGTGGTAAAAAGTTAAAAGTATAATTTTTTTGAAAATACGTTAATATTAATGAAAATAATTTAATACGCATTTTGATACTTTGAAAACGTCATATAATTATATCATTATCAATCTTGTTAAATAGATTCTGCTACTTGTATAGTTCTATTTACCATTTCGTTGACAAATGTTGAACTGATGATGAGTAAATCAAATTGAAGGAAGGAAGTAAATGATTTGTAATAAAATTCATATTTAATCGAGGAAGTAAATGAAATTTAAATTTAAATATAATACAAAAGTAATTCGAAAATAATTCAAATTACATTTAATTCCTAACGATCCTAAAATTCTTGACATCATATTTCTTTTAAAATTTCCTAATAAAATGATGTAAATTATATTAAAAAATTTATCACACAAAATAATAAATATTAATGAAATAATTGAAATTTTTTAAAGAAGAGACAAGATAAACGCCTCTTTTAAGATGTATATTTGGCGCATATTTAACTATTTTCGATATCCGTTTGGACCATGCAATTTTACTACGATATAGTTCTCGAAATGAGTTTCTAGATGATGTAAGCAATTTGTGGATTCGGATAATATGAGGTCATCGGCAAATTTTATCGAAATTCTCAAAATATTAGTTTGGAATGATCTACTTTGATACGTCGTAACTTTTGCTACGATTGATCGTTCTGCACGCCATTAACAAGAGAAAAACTAGGTTATGAACACTTCGAAATGATATTAAAAATACAATGTTTCGATTTTATTTGGCATTCCGTAATGAATGCGTCAAAGCAGATCATAAATGGGTCAAGACAACTATTTTTTAAAGAAAAAAATAAACAAAAAAAAAAAAAAAAAAAAACCAAAAATTTTGTGTGGTCATTTGACCCCACATGACCCCATGTGGGTCCGCCCCTGTCCACAACCCACCGAGGAGCTGTAAAATCCATTATTTTGGGTGGCATTTGTCGATGTTAAATTGAGAAAAAGTTGATTCGAGTTGGCCTCGTCCTCGTAGGTGCTGTTAGGACTATATGTAGCTGAATTTCCACAGTTCTCATAAAGATGATTCAGGGAGGTAACCCTTCTTGTGCTAAAGAAAAAGAACAGGTGCATACAATATGGTAAAGAAGTGGTGAGGTGTTGTGACGTGTTGATCCAAGACTCCGAGTTCTAGTCAACGGAATCCAAGTTGTTTTGGTTCACTGTCCTTGTGAAAATTAATAAAGAAGATAGACGACTTGACTTGCGTATTGATGGAGAAAGGACTCAATATTTTGATTCTTTACTCTCGCAAAATGTTATTCTGAAAGCTTGTTTGATGTAAATTTTTTGAAAATAAATTGTGATAAGTAATTTTTTTTTTTTTTTTTTAGAATGTGTGGTAAGAAAATTATGAATCCATATGTAAATTATTTTATTAAAAGAATATGTAGTTGACAATGAGTTTTTGAAAAATAAGATTTAAAGAATATCTGCCAAACAAGAGCTAGGTATATAATATTCAATAATAAAAAAACAGGTGCATAGAAGATGTAATATTGACTTGTTGATCCAAGACTTCCTGTTCTAGTCAATGGAATCCAATTTCTTTTGGTTGTCGTTGTCCTTGTGGAAATTAAAAAAAGAAGATAGCAACAAGTTGCGTATTGATGGCGTTGATATTTCATGATCTAGACTTTACAACCTCCTACATAAATGTAAAACACAAAAGTTTCTTCACGCCAACTTTTTCTTTTTGAATCCTCATATTTCAATTCAACTGTTCAGACGCGTCAAATGTATCGAGTGTTCAATTTCAAAATGGCTTGGCATGTGAAAGTCACAGCCAACCTGTTACAAGCCGTGTGTGTTGTCGCCAACTTGTTTCTACAGTCAACTTATGTCAATTGCGTTGCTTGTTAGTTGAGGCTCGCTTACCATATTTAACATCTAGCTTAAAAGTAACATGATGTATTGAACTGCATAATATTGAGATAGACCGATTCGTTAAAAGCATGACCTAAAGCTATTACTGGCCAGCATGCTTATATAGTACATAATCCAACTCACATCTCGAAGAAAAAACTTACCGTTCTCTAAATTATTCAGAGAACTACTCGAAGTCGTTTATATTTCTACATGGATGGGATCATAAAGCCCCTAGCATGCCTAATTAAAAGGTCTACCAACTTCTTTAAACTATCTTGAATGTAGCAACAAAAAAATATCACTGTAAAGTCCAAACACTGTAGTGAGATTTTTTTTTTTTTGAAAGTTTCTTAACTTTAATGTATATATTATTTGACAATATATTAACATAAAATTGTTATATTTCACTGAATATTCGAATTTCATGGATAAAATTTCATAAAACAACTTTTCAAAATTTTAAACCAAAAGTGTTTTTAACTTCTTTTTATGTTTTGTTTTGAGTAAAAAATTTTCAAAATGACAAAAAAAATTCACTTTTAACGATGTTAAAACATTTCTTCAAAACAGAAAATTGAAAATAAACTGAAAACTAAAACTTGAACTAAATGGACCCTTAGCTTTTCACTGCATTCACTTATGAAGTGCATATAAGACATGAAAAATTGACCATTTATGGCATGTCTTAAATGTGTGTCGTAATAATTCAATTACTTAAAGTATTTACAATTTACGACATACATTTGCATATAAGGAGTTTATTTGTACGTCATATTGCATGATGTAAAAAGAAAATTATATTGTACTGCAAGTATTATACTTCTAAAAGGGAAATATTATTCCACGTTCATAGAATGGATTATAAGTGAAGTTACCAAAAATCGAATCTGATGATTTTCGAGTCTAACGACTGAAAATGAGCATGAACGAAATCTTTCGATACCTGAAATAAAGGTGTTGATGTGTGTCCTTGTCGCCCTTCTGATGCTTAAGTCAGAGAGAGAATAAGAAAAGTTTGAGTGCTGAAAATTGAATTTAAAAACGTACCTTGATAATGAATTAGAATGATGTATTTATAGATATATGTAGCAAATTCCTAATAAGATTGTGCTGTTGAAATTCCTAGAAGTTCTAACCTGATTGGAAGTTGCAACTTGATTGGTTTTGTAACATCCATGTGTTTGGATAGAAGTGAGATTCTGATGGTAGAATCCTTTCAAGATGAGGTTACCTATTAAAAGTAGGACTCTCTTTCTCTCAAATTGGGATAAGCCTTGATATGAGGATGGGCCATAATAAGTCGATGGCTGCACGATAGGAGGTTAAACCTTGATTTCGATGAGGGCCCTAGTGACTGAGAGCCCTCCATCCCGAGGACCAATACCCGGGGAGGGCATGTGGCATTGGGACCAATATGGGAAAATTCCTCCTCTGGCTAAGTGCTCGAGTTACTCAAATCTTGGGATAATCAATAAGTAAGGGAATGAAAGAAATTAATTAAACCAAACAATGAAGTATTTGGATTTGGGTTTGGCTTCTCTTCTTCTGATTTCATCAAATTGTCTACAACTTTTGCCCCGAGCTTGAACTTACGCTTCTAATCCAACTCAAGTTATCGATGAAGAATATATGACCTACTAGATCTAGGCCATCTTCAGAAGTCGGAAGTACATACCCAAAAAGAAGGTGTTTCCATGCAAGTCCCATTTTTTCTGCAACAGATGCATGATATCTTGGGTGCTTCCAAATAAATCTAGTCTTTACAATCCATGTTGGAGTCACTGGGGTCGAAGCTGGAAGGTGATTTTAGGGTAAGCTAGAATCATTGCCAGTCCTGTGATTTTTGGGGCTCGAGGCGAACTCTATAAATTAGGCCCCCAAAATCAACGTAAATGTTTTCAATATTGTTACTACGTGCGCTTGTGCAATTGGTCCTACAATAACCATTCATATAAGCCGACCATGTCACAATTACATAAGTCGACAAGGCTTTTAACATTTTCAATACATTCAATAATAAGTTATGGCAAGCCATTACTTGAGAAGTAGGATTTCGACGAAAATTATGGAATAATACCATTGAGAATTCCACCGCCACATCTCACAGGCCTGTAGGTACATCTAACAATGCATAATTTCAGTAACATATAACAAACTGCACACAACAACTTGAAAAAAGATCCAAAATTTGGAAAACATATGTCCAAAATTTTTCAGATTATAAAGACCCAAACAAGATGTACCAAGTTCACAACTTGTTTCAAAATTTGTCCACACAAAAGGGAAAAAGAGTAACAAAACTGAGAGACACCTGCAGAATAACGAAGCCAAACAATCCATTTTTCCAAAGCTTCTAGCGCCAAACACAATTAGACATATTTACCAACAAGTTGAGAACTTAAATTTCAAACAATTAGACTAAAGTTATAGTCTATAGGAAGCTAGAAGAGGGGCTCTATTAAATAATCATAACTATATGGAACAATTTCCAATGACATAAAATAGCGAATGGGAGAAAAATAATACATCATGAAAAACGAAAAATAGAAAAAGAGGGCTTTCTCAAAATAGTAATCCTAAATATTAATAATAAGAATTATTCTACATATATATTATGGTTTAAACCCTCGTATACATAATGCCCAAGTGATATTTTATCGTTGACTGTGGAAAAATAGGGTGTAAACCCTAATGTACATGTAGCAAAATCATATTAATAATTTACTTAGTAATGTTTAATGATATGGTTAGAAAAATACCAAATTAANTACATATATATTATGGTTTAAACCCTCGTATACATAATGCCCAAGTGATATTTTATCGTTGACTGTGGAAAAATAGGGTGTAAACCCTAATGTACATGTAGCAAAATCATATTAATAATTTACTTAGTAATGTTTAATGATATGGTTAGAAAAATACCAAATTAATCGCCCATTTTCTAAAGCAAAGTAACAGTAAATTTTAATATTACCTCTGGTCTATCAAAAACTTCATTTTTTACAATAAATACGTACAGAAAAAATTGATAACCACTTACATCAAAGAACAACGCTCTGTAAAATGGACCATAAAAATGCGTCGACGACGGGAAAAGACAATAGATGCCAAGTGAGATGCACAAATGCACGCTCAAATGAAAGACGAGAGTAGAAGAGAAGAAGAAAGAGCTATCGCGTGATGTCTAATTTTTTTTTTTATTTAAAAAAAAATTGGGCCGAGGCGAGCCTCACTCGCCTCGCCCCCAGAACCCAGCCTGGCTAGAATTAAGAAAAAGTAATAATATCTTAATCAAATTAATATTTAGACACTGGCGAGAACCGCAGATAAAGAGAATGAAGGTGAATTTGATAATGATCTTCACAAGCTACTGCTAAAACTTTTGCATAAGCAAAATTATGCTTCTGGACTTTCAATGACAGAATTTGATTTGTGGGTGGGCTATTTGTTTAATAAGCTGAATATGGGTCATAACGTTTTTGGGTTATTTTTCTATTAATGGGCCGAAATTGGGCCATAAAATTTGTTTGGGGTCAAGGCTGCCCTAGACTAGCGCAGGCAGCCATAAGGGAGCTCTGTCAAACATTGGCCAAGAACTTCATTCTCCATCAACACACCTCTCTTATGAACGACAAATGGATATAGGGAATTCCTAATATGTTCTTAATGATTAGATTCAATATTCATCTCCTATGTCGAACTTAAAAAATTGCATTGGAAGTTGTGGTCTCATCCTCTGTCTTTTTCGCAAACATTTGAAATTGAAAAAAGTAAGAGGTTTCAATCATAAATTCATTAAAGAATTTATAAATATAATCGAGAAAATAAAAATCATTATTAAAAAGATTAAGTTAATAAGGTACCATATATATATATATATATATAGAATCAAATCATTTTTCATTTATATCAAGACCCAACATTGAGAAGGCGTGAAAATCGTTGAGACAATTTCAAAACATTGGGTACGATGTGGACAAAAGCGGTCAACTCCTCTTTTGACCACCATTTGGGCTTAAGTGTGTCTAGACGTCCAAAGGCGTGCACAATTTCTTTTAAGTTTTTCATTTATTTTTAATTTTTTTTCCAAGTTTTTGGATCCATTACTTGGACCTAATGACTAATGTTAGTATAGGCCTTATACTAGAAAGGACGATTTGTTGGACCCATTTACCTCAAAAGGGTCTTGCACTTTTAGTTTTCACTAGTCTAGCTTTAGAAAATTAGAAAATTGTTAATTATAAAAATTATAAAGTAATTATTGTATTTATGATTTTAGTTGTTTAATGATATACATTATTTTATTTAGATAATGGTCATAGAATTATTAAATAATGTTAAAAATAATAAACGCATTTTTATGTATTGGCTTGTAATTTGTATTATAATTCAAGAAAAGTCATACTCCACAAAGAAATGCATGGTTCCTCATAAGTTTATTGAAGCCCTACCAAATGATCATGAAATCCAACCAAAACTTCAGGTTCTTAAGGAACAACTTAATTTGTCGCTAATCACCTTATTTGTTTTGTTTAGACTTTAATTTTTAATGATAATTCGTGAACAAACCTATATTAACTCTCAACTCCTTTTGTTTTGATATTTGTAACAAGACCTTATGCCCTTAGTTTTAGCTATTTTAGTATTCAAGATACAGTGCCTTTGTTTGAGCCCTTTTATGTTGGAAAAATAGATTTTATAATAGTGAATTTTTGAAAAATGCGTAGTTAAAAAGTAGAAAAAGTTTTAGATTTACGTGTAAATTATTTTATTATGAGAACATGTGCTTAAAAATATGTTAATAAAAAAAAACGAGCTTTGAAATAATGAGACTCAAATAGGGGATGTACATGATAAAAACAATTGTATTTTTTTAGGGTGGATAAAAACATTAATTATATTAATATAGGTTGCCAAACTACAACCAAATTTAACAATCGACATTGCTCAACTTGTCGACATCGGAAGCAACTATAGATATTTATCCAACAGATCACCTCTCTTTTTATTTCTCAAGTCTCAACCCACTTACGATGCTTCAAAACAATTACAAGTTGACATCACAAGAAGATTTCTGGTTCCACCACTACTCTTTACTACTTAGAATTTGGTCTCGAGGTACGTGCTTCTATCACCATTAAACTGTGGATTTTACTACTTGTACATAAAAAATATATATAATGGATTCCATAATTTGATGTGGAGGGAAAATATTAGATGAAAAAATTGATTGTATTTTAAATGGCAAATTGAATAGTGTCATGTGACATTATATAAACCACTATGTAAATCTTGATATACATGTAACAACGTCTTTGAACTATTATGAGACAAAAAAAATTTCATATAATAAAGTATGTGAGTGCAGGTTCATCAAATTCAAACTCCTCTAATTAGAAGTCAAATTTGTCACGTTGAGCCAACAAAACATGACAGGATCCGAACCATATGCACATCCAGCTTTAGTGCCATTTTAACTAAACAAATTGTAACTCTGTCTAAAGAGATCTAGTTTTTAGAATATATGATTAAAGACAAATAATTTCATCTAAAATGTTATATTGCCATCGTATACATAGAAATAAATAGAAAATGCGACCAAATTTATGCAATCTTTATCAAATTTGTTAAGAATAAAGTTTAGAATTTGACGAGGGCTGATGTTACCTGCATTATCTTGATTTGATGCATGCCAGCATATAAAATTAATGTCATTATAAAGGAGAAAGAATTTAAGACTCTTATCATGATGATCGAATCTATGGATCTGCCCAACAATTTTACTTTTTCTATTGACCCAAAATTAAATAAAAATATTTTGTCTATGTATATTATAAATAGAGAGAAGTTTTTGTTTTTTTTTTTTTCCGCATCACCTATTCGACAAAGGTGTCATGAGAGATCTCAGGAAATTATTATAAATGAACTTGAACTACGGGAATTCGTAGAGTCAATAATAATCAATATGTAACTACAAATACAAGAAGAACAAGTATTTTGATCAACTTCTAAAGATCAATATTGTATGGATCATTATGAACTAAAAGTTAAGCTCACAATTTTAGAGCTACAATTACTAAATTTGAAGTGAGACACACTTTTGTAAGAATTGTGCGACCATTTAATGAAGTTAAACTCTTTCACGTACTCAAATATTTAAAAAAAGGTTTTTTATGGAGTTTAGATTGGTTTGGCTCGCTGTTTACCTCTAATTATCCAGCATTGACAGATCACTAAAATGTAAAAAATTTATCGGAAGGTAATTCAACATGTAACAAAAAATGAAAATTAAATTTTGACACATCAAAATTATAATAATACGTAAAATTTTAATTAGATGAGGACGTAGATGTTTACAAGTCCGGATAAATTAATAAAAAGAAAGTTATTGAACAACATTAGAAAAGGACATAGCATGTGATGAATATATAATTTGTATATACTTTATTTCAAGGTTGGGATTAGGATATGATTGAATTAGGTTAATAACAAAATGATATTTGAATTCATTATTGCCTTCTACATCCTAAATATTTTCTCGGAATCTGTCTGTCTTTAATATAATAAAATAAATAATTCAGAATAAATTCATTTTATATAAGGTACTATAATTTCATGCAAACAAGAACAAGATTGAAAACTTCTTAACCAAAAAAAAAATGAAAATGAAAATGAAAATGAGAACAATAAATAAGTAATTATATTTAAACTAGGGTAAAGACCATCTCTAAGAGAAAATTATGTAAATTTAGTAATTACTAATTGGGGAGGTTTTACTAGACTTTTGTCCCTAGTAGAGGAGTGAGTTTGTCTTATGTTGAATCGCCTTTTGATTTAAAATTATTTCTTTCCTTACTTCTAAAAATCTCTATAATCGGTCGAGAGAGACTATTAAAAACTATTGAATTCAGAAGCCCCTGCCAAATATAATAAATTTATAATGCAAGGGCAACAATTTCTCAATTTTTGGCTCATTTGATATCTTTATATCAAGAATTGAAAAATAATTGAAAACCCTTTATTACCAAAGTTTACCGTACAATATTTTGAAAGTCCTTGTCTATGAGAACGGCATAAAGCTTTCGAAATCAAGGCAAACACTCTGATCGATCACTTTAGAATTCCAATTGATTAAGGCTTCTCTTGCTTATGTACTCTTTTAAGTGTATAAATAGTGAGTTTTAAGGATTGTATGATTAGAAGTAGGTAAAAATTAAAAATCTTCAAAAAAATGTGTAGATAAAAATAGAGTTTGACCACCTTATAAATACTTACAAGATAAGTCACCCTAATGATGGATTTTTTGACGAGATACCCAAAAAAGCCCGAAATAGCGATTCACAAGCACGCTTTAAAGGATTTTAGGATTGGTTACTACAACTTAGTACTCATGGGGGAGCTCTTTGTGTGCGTCAAATCAAATAATGACTAAAAACAGTCACTCCAATGAACTCAAATGGGCAAAATAATTCCATACCACACATACCTTTGGACCTTTTCCTTTCACTATAAAGAATTATGTGACTTTCAGTTGCAAAGGGTACAAAAAAATATTTATCAAAAGCTTTTTATTTGATTTGATTAGACGAAACATTATTAAGTCACTATTTACCCGCAATTATATATATACTACGAAAGAGTGGTCCTATTTAAGGATTATTTGACATGACTTTGAATAATCAATAGCTAATTTTGAGATTAAAAAGAGCTGTTTTTTATTGCATTTAGTTCTTACTTGGTGTAGATTAAAATTTAATTTTTAGTAATTTTTTTATAAAATTTGATGAAATGTGTGATTAAATTTAATTTTTTACTTTGATTCGAGATTATAATCCAAACCAAACAACGATTTGAATAATTTTTTAAAAGTACTTTATCTGACTAGAAGAAATTTTAAAGAGAGTTAATTTAAAGTTTACGAAAAGTAGAAACCCTGCCTAATGGGACCTAAGTCTCCGTGGTTTGGATGCAATTAATCAAATACAATAAACATCGTAACATGCATGTTAATTAAAGTTTAATCAACAATATTCTCACGAGTTTTTTGTATATTTGCCCGATAAAATAAGGATCATGCTGTCAAAACCGAATCTTTGCAAAGCTTATCTTGAACTTACATGAGTGTGTTTGATGCGTATTTTTTTGGAGAGAATACATTTATTATGTGATGAGAATATGTGGTTGAAAAAGAATAAAAAATTATTGATATGATGAAAAATATTATTTTATTGAAGAATGTACAATTAAAAATGAGTAGAAGAACGAGAGTGTGACTCAAATAGGAGCAAATATTGCCTTGTCTTGTAAGTAACATCAATCTACCAGTAGTATTTTAACAATCTTTCCCTGGAGTATTATAAAATATTAGATTGATTGAGAATGTGTGATTAAAAAATTTAAAAAAATTAAATTTATGTGTAATGTTATTTTATCGAAGAACATGTGTTTGAAAAAAGAGAAATAAAAATATATTTTTAAAAACAAGGGATCAATCATGGTTTCTTTTTGGTAAACTCGCATGATTAAAGTGTCATGCTTGAATAATTTTTCCCACTCGAAAGATGGGAGTCTTTATCAACATCAATCCCTCATTGAGCTTTCCAGTCATGCCTGAAAGATGTACTCTTTTTAACTGTTGAAACATCTGTTCCTCAGCTTTGTGTCCAATCCACTAATATTCCAAAAGGAATGACTCGTGGGGTTGCCCAAATCACCTAGCACTCTTTCACATTCTTGATTTACCTGATCTCCTAATTTTTCTGGTAAAAATAACCAGAAAAGATTGAATGAAACTGCAGCTAATCAAACTGTTGTTTTAGGATGTTGTCATCACAAATCCCTCTTAGGTGCTTCATATGATGTTGTGTTGCAGCTGCTATTGTTGTTGTTTCTTGGCCAGTCATAGAAACTGAATGGATCCAGTGCCTTGTTTTTTCTCCCTTCATCTCCTGAAAATCCATCCATGAATAAAAGATCCAAAGGATCGGCCTCTATTTCTCCCAAATCTGCAAACAGATCTTCAGACTGGTTTGAACCCAGCAATGCCGGCTTATAACTCTGGGAAGGAAACCCTTCATATAGTTCTGCATCATCTATCTCAAACTGGTTATCAAGATCTTCCTTTTTTACATCCACGGGTGATAAAATTACGTTTTCTGCATGGTTTCTGGTTTCTTCATCTTTCGGGCTTTTAGCCCTTTGGTTCTGAGAATTTGGTGAAGTTTTTGAAGCTGGGCTATTGTTCTTGGATGGCTGTGATCTTGTGGAGCCTGCAAGAGCATTTCTCTGAGTCGGCCATGGATGATTGTGCTCAGAAGTGTAGGTGATTACCAGCATATTCGGGTCGGTCCGGCTCCGTTCGACTTGCTTTCTTGCTGAACAACCCTTTGAGCTACTACATCTGTAATAACCCCTGGAATATAGAATTTCAAAAGAAACAAGAATTAAGAAAAATCTGAACACTCAAATAAGAATAACAAAAAAACAAGCAATGGACGTTGACGGTGAAAATTAAATTAAAATAAATAATCGTGTTCCTTTTTCTAAGAATCAAAGTAGACAAGGATCTTTTTCCAAGTCCATTGCTTCAAGTCGAGGGTTTGGCACTACAAATATACACTACGAATAGTGATTCCAACACTACATCTTTTTCCAATTGATAAGAGTGTTGGTTTAAATATCAAAATGATTTTACTGAGGTCAGAAACATTTTTTAATACATACCTAATCTGTGGAAAAAGAAGACCAATATCGTTGATTTTACTTAAGAAGTACCTTTGCGTGCAAAAGACAAAAGTATGAAAAAAATGAACCCAAAAAAAATTCAATATTAGATAAATTTCTTGCAGACAGAAGGGTTTTATGTCTGCATATTTTATGTCGTCTAATTATTTTCAAGAAAAAGGAATATACAACAAATGCTTTGACATGGGATTATGACAGGAACTACCTTGGATAAGGAGAACCTTTGATAGGTTTCTGTCCATACTTTCTCCATGCCCAAAGATCAGATGGAACAACTTCTCCACCACCACCAGGCCGGCTGTTCGCAGGCGCGGGAGCTGGTATACAAACTACTTTCTTTGCCTGACTCTTCCTGCAGATATCGAATCAAAATCAGAACTTTAATTTTTTTTTTTTTTAGCCTTCCGAGACTTGTACATTTTTTTTTTTCCCTTTGGAAAGCTGAAAGTGAAGGACAATATCAAAGACTGAAACTACAAAAATCCAGTCAAGTGGGGTTTGGAGGAACAGTGGTTACAAATAATAACATGAAAGCGAACTGACAAATTCTAGTTTACTTTTTCAGGTCGGATTAATTATTTTTGCAGAACCCTATTTGGGAATCCTGAACTCTGGCATGTTAATCTCCTAAAACTCGAATTATTTACACTAATTTATGTTAAGTATATGGTTTCCTATAGCCTATACGTGCTGTTGCATAAAATATAAGAATTTGAAAGTTACATCATGGTTTAAGAAGAAAGATCTCACCTTCGTTTAATACCCGTGTTTCGCGGAGGCGAGATCTGAACACCCGGGCTTTCCACCAAGCAACTTTTGGAGCTATTTGAAGAAATCATGTGATCATTAGATACTAAACCAGCACTTGCAGCGGTCTTCAATCCTCCATGAGAGGCGGTAGCCACCGACGAAGAATTACGACGGAATACCAGCGACTTTTCATTCGGAGAGATCTGAAGCATTCTTGAGAAGATATTAGGGGGTCTAGTTTTCATTTCATCATCAAGAATTTTATTACCAAGCATTCTATCACCACTACCACTACCACTACCATCTCCTCCTCCTTCACCTCCAGCACCACCACCAGTCGTTAGGTTTCCAATATCTATAGAGTAATTTGAGTTGTTGAAGAACCCTGATACAGTTGTATCTGTATCAGGAATAAATGGATCTCTCGTATTAGAAAATGGATGCCCAAAATAATCAGATAACTCTTCGACTCCTGAAGAAAAATTAACGGGATTGCTCGGAAATTGCAAGTCAGCAGGAAGCGCCGGAACTGCAGTAGAGGTGTTGCTCCCCATGCTACCACCGCCAGCTCGGATTATATCATCTAAATCGCCTTGATAATTATTCATTCTCTCCAAGAAATGACTGCACATGATACCTAACTCGACACAATCTTGTTAGCCTCTTCAGTTTGGATTATTTTACACCAAACAGACGAAAGAACATACAGTTTTCTAAAGTATTCCTTATTTGGTTCACGCACAAGAATTGGCAGAGAAGAATTTATTTCGAGATTAAAATTTTGTTCCAAGAATTGAAATCGGCAAAGTTAGAGAGAGAGAGAGAGAGAATGAGCGAGAGGGGAAGTCGCTGACTTGAGTTGTGATATAAAACTGATCTTCTCCATCCGCAACAAGTTATTAATCTAATAGGGTTTTGAGCTGGTTGTTTTTTTATATAATATACATTCACATCAAAAGGGTCAAATCTCTGCAACTGTTTTAATTATTATAATTGTTCTCTTCCTTCACTTCTCTCTGGCTATGGCTGTTTCGTTAGATGCATGTTATATTTGCAATAATAAGTTGAGAAAAATCAACTTTAAAAAATAAGGGATGAAAAAGTTAAAAGGCGGCAAGTAGCCGCAATTTTCGGACACCACTTACAAAATGGGACCGCTGCTCCTTTTATTACATAACCCTTGTTCAAATTTGATTTTCTAAAATTTATTTTTACAATCATTTTCAATTTCGTATTTTTTCAAAAAATTATTATTTTTAGTTTTTAATCACACATCTTCTAAAAATATCACTTTTCAAAAGATCGTTATAATACTTTTTAATAAATGAAAAGAGTTCAAAGTATAATTATATATGAGATGTCGACAAATGTTTGAACGTCATAATTAAAGTTGGTCAAAGATATAGTTAGGTATTGTAAAATTCGTGAATTAAAGACCGATTACTCAGATGAAGTGACTTATAGCTACATGGTCAAGGATTTAGTTAGGTATTGTAAAATTCGTCTTAATTTCTTCTAATATAAAATCATGAAACTTCATACACATCTAGACATCTACCATGACACGCTGCTCCTCAAGTTGCTATTTTTCTAATTTTTTTCAAATTTATTTATTTATTTTTTGGCTTCCGCCTTAAATAGTATATTATATTTTAGACTAGATCTTGAAACTTCGTATCATCATCATCATCATCGAGATTTCTAAAGAATTTAATATCAAAATTAATAATTTTATTTTCTTACTTTTTAATTTAATGAATCAAATTTCAAAAATTATTACAATTTCAGCTAATTTTTACAAGCAAACCAAGATGAGTGAATCTCTTTTGTTCCCAAATACTCATAATAAATAAATAAATAACAATAACAATAATATGTAGACAAAACCTTAGTCCATTTTTAGCAATTATTTTGAGTTATTAATTTAGTTTATTTTTATAATTTGTCAATAGACGATGTAAAAATATAGAATTATTCTTTATTTGGCTTAGGAAAGAATTTTGTTTTCTCAACACAAGGTATGATCTATGCTTATTTTTGAGTGAGTATGATTATATATTAAATAAAGTCAAAATTGGTTGACTTTAAAAAAAAAAAATTGAACCCCAACCTTGAGGGTTGCACACCGTCCCGTCCCTAGAGCATTGTGGGGGAAGTAAATCCCGAGATGCGCCTCATCGGGCCAGGGTACAATAGTTGCCACCGAATGTTGCTGCAATTCCAACCAATATTTTTTTAATTTGAGTATAGCATATATATAATTAATGTCATATTTTGGTAAAATATATTTAAGAACATGTTTGATAGCTAATTAATCTTTAATTAATTCCTATTAAATGTATATCATGTGATTGCATATTGGTTATTATTATTAATCTGAAAGAAATATCAAAAGCAAAATTGTGACAAAACGATAAAATTATATTTGACTTCTATTCGCTTTTCCAAATTAGCCATTAATTTTGTTATCAAATCAAATATAAACATTTTAAATTCCTAGAAATTGTAGCCACGTATTTCTAAAATTAATTCAATTTTTTTGGCCCTTTTTGTTCCTGATGGGACATTACGGCAATCTTATACTCACTAACAAAATAATTATGTTTATGGCTTCAAAAGACCATTTAATAAACTCCTGTCATTCTTACTTGAAGAGTTCAAAATTGACCCCTCTCACATTATAAATGGTGTTTTGCTTGGTAACAAGTAACAATAATAAATTATTGATAATAAATATGAAAGTTACATAGAAAAAGTTATTAATTCTGTGAATATTCAAGAGTTTTGAATTAAAATTGAAATATCGAAAATTTGATAAACGTTTTTAAAGTAATTCAATGTAAAAGCAAACTATAGAATCATGCTTCACGTCCCTTAGGCCTTATGCCTTCTCGCGGTCCAACCGAGCTTCCAACAGATGAACCATGTCAACGCATATTCAAATTACTTTTTCCATCGTGTAGAGTTCAATGTAATTAAATTCGTATGTATTTCCCTAAGAAACCATGGTTTTAGAGTGGAAAAATTGATTATTGGATTCAAACACTACATAGCCTACCCCTACCCCACCACGTTTGACGCACAAAAAACAAATTAACACTGAGATTCTATGAGTAATTGCATTGATTTAGAGAATTAATTTGTCATTAATCCGGCCCACAACTCCAAGGAATCAGAAGCATCCTTCCATGTGATCAACAAACATAATTTAATAATTATTTTAATTAAAACTAGATAATGACAGATTAAGCTCCACATAATGACAAACCTACCTCGATGCTTACGACTTATTGAAGCTGGATTAACTTAATCATTAAAAAAATAAGTGATTATCAATTAGTCAAAATAAGTGATTAATTAATCATTCAATTGATCCGCATGCGGGACACCTTGCCTAAGCGGCAGCGACCGCTCCTGACGTCAACCGTCTAGCTACCAGCCCACCTCACCCGGCACATTCAATCCTGGCCGTCTAATTTTATTGGCATGGGAGGCTGAGATAATCCGGCCACCTGTTTTTTCGGCTTGAAATTTATTTATTATTATTCAGCTACACCATACATATCTTTCTTCGGCTGGCAGCCTGGCAAAGAAAACCTGATATTTTTTAAGGTTTTTTTTTCCTCTTAAATGTTTTTTGTTTTGAGTAAAAATAATTTTCAAAAAATCTTTCCGAAATAAGTTTTCAATTATTTTTAATAAGAAAAAACACTTTTTCCTAAATTATTCAATCTACATATAAACAAGAAACAGCGTCCAAAATAATTTTTTTGGCAAAAATTAACGTCAAAGCATAGATAACGAAGAGCATGTTTCTTGATATTAAAATTAAAAGCTCGAAGTTTAATCTTAGTGTGCATATTAAAGTATAAAGTCATCAAGTATATATAGAGGTAAATGTGCATGTGTTTCAGAAAAATTAATTATAAATTTTTTATATGTAATTAAAATTTAATAAAGTGAGAAGATAAATATAGTTCCTAGGATTCTGTAACACGTTACATGTGGCTTTGAAGACTTTACTTCAATTGAGAAAAAGTTGTATGTTTTTATCTTACTTCTTGGGATCCGTTTAGAAATCCTATGCTCCTTTAAGTGCATTCCAAGTTAAAAAAAACCACAGTCCATAATCCTGTATGCAATTTTATATCGTCGTCGTGGTTGTTAGTCTCATTCGACGAAAAACTTTTAGTTACAGTTTCTCGATTTGCGAAAGAGTGGCGAACTTTATCATCTTATCAATTTCTTTTTGTCATTGTCTCTTATCTTGTGAGAATAATCTACTCGTTTACGTGTTACCTTTTTTCTAAAAGTTTCAACCTTGTTGATTATTATCAGGTGCGAAATATAAAGGGACTTCTAGTGATAATATAGCATCTCGACTCCTGCTCTTAAAAAAAAAAACACTGAAGGTGTGAGTCATGTTGGAGCTGCCAATACATGCGTGGATTTGGTGGGCGTGATTCTGGTGCACGATTGGGGCTGGCATTGGTCTGGGTTTGTGTCTTGCAACTTGTATACCAATATGTTAAATTATATATATTTCCGTGCCTAGAACATGCTAGGATGTCACAAACTGAGATGCATTAAATTGGAGTAATTTATAAAAAGATTGATAAAAGTGGAAAACACCCAAACTTCTTCTAAAGTTCAATATTCAGTCACTTTTCAAAAGTCATATATATTATATTTTTAAATATATACATTAGCAACTGTGTATCCCATGATTTATGTGTTTTAAAATTAGAAAACAGCATTATAAGTTCTTTCGAATCCTCCTCCCACGTTTCTTCTTCACTGACCCAAGACCGCAAAGAGTTTTTCCTCGACGCCGTTACTTCTCCAGTGAACTCGTGACCACCGTCAATGCATATCATCCTCCCACTATATAACCATCAATCTATAAATATTTTCATTATGTGAAAGCTGTACATTGTAAACCCAAAGATAAATGGCTCGTTCGAGGAGTAAAAATGAAGGGAAGAAATAGACGAGGCCTCGGATAGAAGAGGTAAAAGAAGGTAGATGAAATACATAAATCTTCCCCTTCTAAAAGACACAAATCCATTGGGTCAATCACAAATTCCACCGCGAAGAAGGTATTTTTTTTTTTTTTTTTCGGTTTTGTTATTCAATTGAAGCATATTTACAAACCATGAAATTGATGGGTAACGAATACTGATGATGTATTCTACATTTGTTACTTGAGCTCTATTCAATTTGTGACATATAAGTTGGAGTGCATATTGGTATTCGATAGTGTGACCCATAAAAAGGGATTTTGTCTTTGTTCGATTTACGAATTAATAACAACCTAAATACCATGTTTGTGACCTGCCAATCCATATGTGACCAACTTCTTCTTCTTCTTCTTTGTAACCAATATGCATTTTTGGAGGTTGTGACTTATAGATAGGGATTTTGTTGCTGTGTGATTTCTGAATTAGTACTAAACTCAATTATGCCGTCGTGACTTGTCTATACATCTGTGACAAATATGCAAGTTTGGAGGTTCATTATACCAGAGAATAGTTGGTTTCCTGTAAAATTACATTTACCCCCACAAAGGGTGTGCTAACGAAATTCAAAACGAATCTAAAGGAGGCACAATGACTTATACTTCAGAATACATGTTTTGGCCACTTTTTGGAATATGATGATTGGGGTAAGAAAACAACTCATTATAGATTAAGAAGTCTTCTAATAGTAGTTCAAGTATGGATTTATGATACGATTCCTAGTCTCGATGGATATGTAGCTAGAAGGATTTCAAGAGTGTACTCTCGAGTAAGGAATTGGACGATAGAGGATCACCCATCGACTGCTAAGCTGGTATGAACCGAATGCTTACCCAGATGCAAGGATTTAATCACTATTACAATACAAATTTGCATGTCACATGTACATATTCATAAGCCACTTATCATAATGAATAGGTCACATGTCATTTTCATTAAGTCGCTGGTGATTCGCTACAGGTCACAGACACATTTATGACATGCTGCATATAGTCATCTCACATTACATATGAATGCCACTGTTGTTTTTAATGTATACTCAATTAATATTACAGCTCAACATTATAATTGATGATTCGCACATTGTCGCATTGTGACATTATATTTTCAATATATTGGGAATGGCAAATGGAAATATGTACTTGGACCAGTTGGACATTGAAATGGCAATGTCGTACATGACTGAAGTGCGATATATCAAACTTATTTAATCGAAACTTTCATGTGAGGAAAAGAAAAAGGGAGGTAGTATGGATAGATTAGTTCATCGTATTGATGGTAAGTTACCACTACTTTTTAATAATCTGGTTAAAAACTTTAAACATGTTACCTTATTTTTTAAGTAACCATGGTCATGGAATTGAATTTTTCTCTTGATAAAAATCATTAGATAATTTTTTCGTGCACACATAAATTATTTTTCAATTACAAATAAAAGTTTTTATATGTCACAATTTATTTATCGATCACAAATCAAAATTTTAATAGGTTACAACTTATTTTAGATCACAAATTATCAAATTAATTTAGTCACAATTTACCAAATTATGAATCACAATTACAAGTTTAGTCATAATCACACATTTATTGGTCCACCACGTTGCCAACATCACAACAGCACGTGCAAAACCACCACAACTTGCACAACGCACACCCACACCCACAACCACACCAATCGCACACCGCACCCACAACACACCACCACCACACCACACTGCACCACTGCACAACGCACCTACATCACACCACTACCGCGCCGAACAAAAAATCATCCGCCACCACAACCCACGACTCTAGGGCCCACCCTCTACCTCTAGTCCACCCAAAATTTTAATTGTTGAGTCCATGTTCTGTTGAGTTCCAATTTGTTTGTGATTAAAATTATCTAGGCCAACAATGGAGTCTTTGCTGTATAAGTTGTCAAGCATGAGGGATAAAAAAACATTGAGAAATACTCTCAAAATTAATTTGTAATTTACTTACAAACTAACAAACCTATTAAAGTACCTAAAACTATATAATACAAAATTAACTATGGCCCAAAGACAAAACTAAACACCAAAATTATGTCCCAGAAATTAGATCTGAAAACATTTTCAAACAAGAAATCATCCAAATTTCATCAAATTTGAATGTGCCAAACCCTAGAAAATATATTCACCAATTTCAGACCAAAAATAATTGCATTTTCATCAAGTTTAAACAGAAATTCTTCCCATTTTCAGAGACATTCATTGCTACATTGAGTGTGAGTTGAAAACTAACTCAAATTTGGAACGAGTTCCCTCCCAAAATACAAACAATTTGGTGGATTATTTAAATCACATAGTTGCGTACAAATCAAAATCGCAGAGATAAGTTAAGGATAATTTATTTGTGTCCTTTTTTTTTTTTTTTGGATTTAAATTCTGATTTTTTTAGAGATATAATTTTTTTAATTTTTTAAAATTATTGATTCATCAATTTGATTCTAATTTGTTACATTTAGTCAATTGTATTACTGTATATAGAGATGATATGGGTTAATAGATGTTATCTAAATATTTTGAACTTGTTAGGCTAATTTTAATCACATGTTACTATATATTAATGAGATTTGTTCCTGCTTATGTTTTAGGTTTCAAATTATGTTGGTGTTAATATTGATGTGTCGTGTTGTGTTATTACATGTTTGTTAATTCAAACATGAAGTGTTCTTTTTCAGATAGGGTAACAAGGTGTGCTACTGTCTGTTTGAGAAGTCTTATATTAAATTTAGATAGTTATTATTCGACTTTTCAGACTTCAAATAATATAATGGAAATAAATTTTATTTTGAGAACTTAAAAATTTTCAATAAATTAAATTTTATTTGGAAAACTCGATATGTTACTATGGCAAAAATTATTCCTTTAAAATAATTATCATAAACATAATACGGATGAATGTCATCATATTCTTTTCACTTACACATCTGTTTTTCACTCGAAGGCCGCACCGGCTTAGACAATAGTTTCTATGCTATCTATTTAAACCTTCGTATGGGTTTGAATTCTCCAACTTTTGATATATATTGCAAAAGAAACGTACAAAAGGAAAGTGATGTCACCTTACCTCCGGTGTTCCATCTTCTCCTCGATCTTCACATAGTCATTCTAATCGATGCCAACTCCATTTATTCTATATGATCTGCCATCTCACCCAAGCTTTAATTTAAACTTATCTGGTTTGCATCATTTTGAGAGTATTTTCCAACTTTTTTATAAAATTTAGGGCAGTTGTCAATTGTCCACCATCGACTTTTCTCAAAAAGGGGTATTAAGGCTAGTTTTCACTATCAAAATTAAGAGCTTCAACAGCCTTAAGTTTTCAGTACGGAAATGATACAAAACCCAGATCATGTTCCTTGTAGAATTAACAAAGAAAAAGAAGTTCAAATATTGTTGAGTTGATGTAATACTGTGTAAACCGAACATGTACCTCAAGAATAACAAGAAGTAACACACCAGATGGAAAATCGAAATAGAAAACGAGTCTTAATTCTTAGAGCAACATTTCTTGTTGAATCTTCAATATAACTAAAACCTTTGCATATATCGAAACATATCGTATCAATTTTGGTGTATTCGTACCACTTATGTAGACTGAAATATCAAAATCAATGCAAAAATATATACTACTTCTCCAAATTAAACAAATCAATACAAAAGTGGTATCTGATAATCTTCGTTATCCACAAATCAAAGTATTTCCTTCATTAGCTTGCTTGTCTGAATCCAATTGCATAGTTATAAACAAAATGTGTGCACATAAATATAGAGAAGAGTGATGGATTTTGATATGCTCGGCTCCTTATATGCCACCCGTTACAACCAATCCCAAAATTAGATTAGTGTTGTCGTGTGGCATATAGGGAGCCAGGCACATCCTAACTAACGTACCTTTCTTTTCATCCTCCACAGCTTCCTTATCGGGAAAAAATTCCAGATTGACTTTACGAACATTTTCCCATTATTATGAACTCGAGCAAGAGAGAGAGATTACAGGGTGTTGTAAGAGTAAAAAATGTATGTATCTATATATATTATGGATCATCCCCTAGCTAGGCCCGGATTGTGTCAATTACAGAATTTTCCAAGCAGGCAGTTTTGAATGCTATACAAATGCTTACTTTTTTGCTTTTTCTTTCACTATCTAAATAATGAGTATTACTTTTCAAATTCTTGAGAGAAGTTTGTCGTGTTACATAATTAAATCACCATTGTCAATAATTTCGTTATCCTCAAAGATGAAATATTATAATACTTTTATGCAATTTCATTTTGTTATTGCTCTTATTTACTGCTTGACTGGCGTCCGTGTCAAGATCGTCGGAGCAAAAACTCCTCTCACTGTAAACTTTCAAGTAGTAAACTTTATTCAGGAGAGAGAGAATTCAATAAATTAAATTAAATATTTCAGTCAAAAGTGTGGGAACAGTATTGAGAGAAATGTGGCCTGGGAATTTAGTGGAGGTCAAAGATTAACACACAAGTCATACACAAACTCTAGCATAGGTGGGTCCATTTGACATATTTAGGTGGTCGGTCGGTCGATCTATCATCTGTCTATATTTACCAAACTTTTCTTGAATTTCGCCGCCCCACGGTTTTTCAAAACTCATTTTCAACTATACATTTTTCAATAAAGTAATATTTTTCATCACATCAATAACATTTCTTTACTTTTTAACCACATATTTCTCATCTTATCACTATTTAAAATACATTTTTCTCTCGATAATATCCATCAAACACTTGGAAATGCTAAAGCGGTTACATGGGCCATAGGTCGATGGTCTTCAAACCCACCCTGAGTCAGGCCCCTTAAACATATGGGATTTTTGGGCTAGCCCATTACATGGATGGCGTCATTCCAGCCCAGTTCGCACTTGATAGGTGTATTTCGTATTACACGAACCAACAAGTTAACTACGTCCTTAGATTATAAAAGTTCATCTGTGCTAATATGTACTCACTAAGCATCACAGACTACTATTCTCCAATTGAAGCAAGAATCGAAAATGTTTGCAACATTAACGTACAAAATCAGCCCATTTCCCTAAATCCCAAGTGATCCTCAGGAATGTAACAATCTGGACTGTGTTGGCATTGTTTTACTTGTATTTATGGATCTCACAGTTTATATTTAGACTTCAAATACCATTTGTGTGTTCAATTTAACAAAGCTTGCATATTCTTAAAATTTCCATTACGTGGTTGTGTACGTGCCAGTTTATGTAGTGTACTTCTGATATACAAGTAAGAAAGGAAGTACGGGACACTGTTGAACCGCACATGGAACATAATGGATGTTTGGGAGGAATTGAGTAGATCGACACAACGCTAGTTCCATAGTGATCA
>CAIGRP010112032.1:0-12208 GCA_903798385.1 Fraxinus cuspidata
CCATTAGATGGTATGTGGCTAACCCTACCCACTTCTCTCTATTTGAAGAAACTGACGTGAGTAATAGATATTAAGGTTGTACTCCATCATCTTCCAGAGATATAAATCCAGGAATATTTGGGGATCTAGGTTTGAAGCCAAATATGTAAAGGACATAAAAGAGAATGACTTTATGCAAAGGCCTGCATCTTTTCTTCTCATCAGTATATGTAACTGGAAAGATTGAATGTCTGGCTCCAAGGTAAAAACCATGCCGCACAAAGTGCTCACCAATAATTAAGAGAGACAGATGTTTTAGCCATACCCACATGTATTTCAATTTGAGCACGCCCCCCTACCCACCCTACACCGGGGAAGCCTCACCGCTTTCATTAAATTCCTTGAGGCTTACGCCTCAAGACTAAGTCTCTGAGGTGCTAAAACATGTGCTCGTTTGTCTTGCCTTTTCTGGACTATTTATAACTAGCCTCAACTTTTTAGGCTCTTCTTTTATAACCTAGAACATTTTATGAGTATATTGTCTTTTTTGGGAGGGGAAGGAGAAGGTACCATTGCAAGTGAAGAATGATGTCAAAGAATAAGAATAAATTGTCAATAATAGCAGAATATGATATTTTGATTTGATGATTTCATTAAAAATTCTATTTGTAGTCATGAAAATGGAGACTTCTAGGATTTTTCTACTCCTAGTAGTAGATTACAATTTTGTTATGTTCATTTGATTAATTTTATGTTTTGGTGTAAAATCTTTTTTTCTTTTTTTTTTTTTTGTTGAGAAGGCACACATTTCAATTGAAAACTGATGTCAAAAGAATCAGACAAAATTGACATTGATGAGGACATTGATAGTGGGATCTATATTTTGACGATTCAATTAAAAATCCTATTTGCAGTGATGATAATGGAGACTTCTAGGATGTTTGTACTCTTAGTAGTATATTACAATTTGTTATGTTATTATCACTAATGTGAAAACTTAATTTTTTGCTACTTTATTGATCTAGAGCGTGTTTGAGGCCCAATTTTTCAAAAATACATTTTGGAATAGTGATTTAATGAAGAATTCGTGGTTAAAAATTAAGAAATTTTTTTGAATTTGCTTGTAATATTATTTTATTAAAGAATGTGTAGTTAAAAATAAGAGAAAAATATATTTTTGAAATGATGTGTATCAAACAAGGGCCTACATTATGTATGGGTCCAAGTTAGTCTTTTATTTTTTAAATTATTTTATTATGGATTTTTAAATATGAATGGTTACCACGAGACTTTGAACTTCTACATTCTTTTGAATTATTGTATTGATTTGTCTGGGAACTTACTGTAACGACATGGATCCGCTCTAAAAGAGCCTGAGCCCACCTCACCCCTTATCACTTTCTATCGTGTCCCAGAATTCGAACTCAAGGTCTCTGTCTCATAAAATACTTAAATCGAATCATGGTACCAATTGGGCAAGTCTCTCCCAGAGTGGACATTACATATAATAACGGTTTAGGCGAGAGGCTCGAACCGTTACAAAAAAAGACCTAACTGTGGGAGAGCCTGAACCCATCTCATTCCTCACGACTTTCTATTATGTCCCCCAAAATTCGAACTCAAGACATGTATCTTGTGAGAGATTTAAGTTGAATTCTAACACCAATTGAACAAGTCTATCACAAAGCGGACAGTATGTATGATATGACGACTTAGGCGTGAAACTCAAGTCATTACAAAAAAAATACGCTCTTTTTTTAACGACACGAACATCTCTGCCCAAGCCATTATATGAATATTCTATGTGTTCTGGGAGAGTCTGAGCTCATCTTACTCTTCACGAATCTATTTCGCGTCCTCCAAAATATGAACCCAAGACCTCTACCTTATAAGAGATTTTAGTTAAATCCCGGTTCTAATTGATCAATTCCCAACCTTTCAAATGTGTAGCAATACTCAAACTTTCTTACATTTTGTCCATTTAATGACAGATTTTCCCTCTCTTTAAATAAATAAATAAAAAGAAAAAGAAAGCAGTAAAATTACAAAAATTAAGGAAAAATTGCAAATGGAGTCTCATACTTTCAAAAAATATAAATAAATCCTACTAAAAACAACTAAATACATATTAACACATAAAAAAAAAAAAACATCTTCATCAACCAAGCTCACCCACCCTACCGTACCCATCCTAATCCACCCCTACTTGCGGCCAAACACTATATAGTACAAAATGGATGGACTTCTTTTTCTTATAGATAATAATAGATTGACTTCATTTTTCTTTTATAATGACGACAATTTAATTAATTTGATGTTGCAATAAATACAAGAAATTGTCTATTTTATGTAATTATTACAACATAGATTAAGTTATGTTGACAAATATGGACATAGTAGGCCAAGCATTTAGTGGTATAAATACTTTTTCAAAAAGAAATTATTTTGTTTATGTATTTCACCTATAATGATATATGCATTTCCAAATTTTTTTATGGCAAATCAAAACATTTGATTAATAAACTCACCAACACGGCGGTGGCGATTGGTAGCAGGTAGGGTGGATTAGGATGGGTGGAGTGGGGTAGGGTAGGTGACCTTGGTTGTGGAAGATGAAATTTTTTTAAATTCTTTTTTTTTTTTGTGTGTGTGTTAATATGTATTAAATCGTTTTAAGTAAAATTTATTCATAGTATTTGAAAAGTTGCAATTTTTCTTTATTTCTTGTTGTTTTAATGCTTTCTTTTATTTTTGTTTATTTAGAGAATCCATCATTTAATGGTCAAAACGGAGGAGGGACGAATTTTGCTACATAATTGAAAGGTTGGAGATAAATTATGCTAAAAAGGTGAAGGGTTGATTTGCTAAATTACGCAAAAGTTGAGATGAAAAAATGCAAATTTCCCAGGGATATTTCAATTGTGCACTTGTGAATAGTTTTGGTCATATTTGTCCATTCTATGTGAAGGAAATTCACGTTATAAATCTGGATTTTTCATGAAATTAGTGGAAGTGTAAAAATGCTTGCATAGATGTAGAGAAGGCACTAAGAGAGAAATCTAATGGAGTAGAATCCTGACAAAGAAAGTAGAAAATGATAGAAGAAGTTAGGGTGCGTTTGATTGCCAATATTTTTCTTGGAAAATGTTTTTTTTCACCTAATTTCCTACATTTGTGCTGTTTGGTTAACAATTTTTTTCATGGAAAATATTGTTCCATTTTTGGTCACGTGACCATATTTTTCTTGAAGGCAAGAAAAATATTTTCTTTAGGGATTTTCCATTTAATTTAGTCTCTCTTTCTCTCTCTTATCTATCGTGTCTCTTTCATTTACCCACCAATAAAAAATGGACAAGTATAATATTTTCTAATCAATCAAACATATTTAATTAATAATTTCCATACAACTAAATTCTAGACAATTGAATTGCCTAGAATTTATTTTCTTTCCATGCAAATTTCATGCTTACAATCAAACTCGCTCTTAATGAAGTTTTCTCACAAGCCAGAAAAAGGAAAGAATTTAATTGCCTCCATCATTGAGGGAGGAGGTTGTTTTAGAAAATGCCACATTAAAAGCTAAAGCTTTCAATGTGAGCAATGAAAGCAAAAGGAGCACTTTGAACAAGAGATAAAATGAAATAAGCGCCCTACTTGACACACGTCTTTCTCAATTTCTCTCACGCGCATCCCAATTTCTCTATTCTTTGTCTTTTTCCTTTTTGAGTCAGACATCTCAATTTCTCAATGGACCAAATTATTTATATAACTTTCTTTTGGCGACGTACATCTAAAAATTGTCATCTGATGAAATTATCTCAAGGTTCTCCATAATACAGGAAGATTGGTAACTGCAAAGCAACAGCAGTGAACACTCTCACTTTCCTAAATGCTTTGAAAGCCACTAGGTTTTCATCAATCTTATTGCAAAATGATACTTGCCAACCGTGCAGAACAACACCTCTTTAACAAGTATCCTATTTACAAGTTTGCTTGATGAATTGCAACACTTCGTACAATAATATCAACTAGTATGGTGCAACACAAAATTAAATTTCGCTACAGGATTTGTCATTGCATAGCATCAGTTACCCTCTGTAATATGGGAGAAATTCCATGCCAACTTTTAATAAGGATTCAGCCAACCAATAATTTCACCTTTTTAATACTATTAACCAAATTGACATATCTCACATTATGTTGTTTTCCCCTTTTCCTCTTCACTGGAAGTGATTGCAGAGTTTGCATCACCTTAACAAACTTAAGTAATTAGAGCCAAGCTAGGAGATGGTCAGATGGAGATCAAATACAACTTCTCTAAATTGCATTTACATATTCTGTACCTAGTTTGGATAACCTTTCCTCAAATATGTATTCGTTTGTTACATGTGAGTTAAAAAGTTAGTTTAGAAAAGAACAAAAAGAATCTAAAGAAACAGAAAAAATATATCTTCATTGATCTCTTGCAGTCGAGAAATTATATTAGCACAACAAATGCACTACATTCCTCTTCGTGTAAAATACTAGTAACTCAATGAATGTCAACCTGAACCACGAATAATAGTCACCTGTGTCGAAGGAAGATGAGGGCCTCTCCTCTCACCCTCTTCCCGGCCTTCCACATAAGCTGCAAATAACAATTAATGTTTAAAAGGGGAAAAAAAGAAAAGAAAAGAAAGAAAAGAAATCGTAAAAACTGTGTTACCCACTTTTGTGTGTTTAATTGGACATTTTATTGATACTTTTAAAAAGGCTCTTCTCCCATGATACTTACCGACATTCACATCAAGAGGAGGCCTTTGATTCAACCAAGGTGAAGGTTCCTGCTGAATGAGTAAAAGAAAAAATTTAACTTCTACCACCCACCGTGAAATAGGAAAATTTACATTATACATTCATCATCTAATTTCAAAATAAAGGTCTAATACATTCAATTCACTATTAAAACCACCAGGTTTAAACCGATAAGCAGATTTAAAGGACGGGTAGACGAAAATATCTAAGAAACAAAATTCTTCAACTTGCAATTCCAAATAAGTCACTGCCATAAAAAAAGGCCAAAGAAAAGATACTGCAAACGACTGTACCATATATGGGCTGGGTCTTGCAGATCCAGCTCTCATGTTGGGAACCCGACTATTGTCATTTACAGATGAATACTCATTTGGGGTTATTGGGGTTCCGCCAGTATGAATGTTATACAATGAGCTGCTGTCAGATATTCCAGTAAGAGGAGTCTGGGCTGTTCCAGGCAATGGAGTCTGGGCTGTTCCAGGCAAAGGAGTATGTGCTGTCCCTGGCAATGGCGTCTGTAACGGCGTCTATGTGCACCAAACAAGAAATTTCTTTAGTTAACTATTATATCTAAGAGAATTTCATCTTTAACATAACTTTTCACATTACCACTGCACGAAAAAGAAATATTGATGGCTCACCGGAGGAAAAAGTAAATCAGCAGTCGGAGTTTCGTACTCCTCTGTGCCTTCATAGGGCACGTTGAGGTCATGCACAGTGTTAGGAGGAATGGGACCCCCATGTGAGGGCTTCTGGGTTGCAGACCTGTCTATGGGGCCCAAAATTGCCCCTGCTTGTATCATCTTCAACTCCCATAACTATAAAATCCATCAACAAACACACCATCAACTGTGAAACTCCACCTCAACCGATCCAAGACTTACAAAAACCCAACTTAAATCATATTAAAACCACAAATTAAATTACCCAAAAATCCCATTTTTACACACAATAAACAAAATTCAGGACATTCTGAAAAAGACCCAAAAACAACAAAGAAGCAACAAATTATTCCTCCAGACAAAAAATTTTTAGGAATTAAATCAAACTAAAAAAGTCATTACTGCTTGGAGCTCATTAAGAACGTTGTCGCCAGCACCACCATTGTCGATGAACTCATCGCGGCACTTGTTGATGACGTCCTCAATGACGTGGGCATAAACATTGCTGGTCGTAGAACTGGCCATCCCTGGAAAATTAAAGTTTTAGAGAAAAAAAAAGGAAGAATTTCTTCTTTTTTTTTTTCTGAAAAATCTTGGATTAATTAGGATGTAGGGTTTGTGAGCGAGAATTTTGGAGAGAGAAAGGACAGAGGAGAGAGAATAGGCGGAACAGAAATGAAAAATAAAGACTGGATTATAAATAGGTTTGCATCCATTTAACGAGCATCTGTCCACGTGTCCGAAAATTATTCCAGGTTCTTTTTAATTATTTTCAATCATGCATTTTTCAATAAAATAATATCATTCATAAATTCAAAATTTTTCTTTATTTTCTAACTTCACATTCTCCATCAAAATACTATTTCAAAATATATTTTAGACAAAAAAATAGGACTCAAATAGGCATATAATATGAGAGGGGTTGGAATTAGAATAAGGTGAACGTCGTCCAAGACATGTTAATTAGTTAATGTTAAAAATAGATATATGTTTGAGGGAAATTAGTTTGTAAACATGAAAGATACTTATAAATTGGTTTGAATGAACCTAATTTTTCCTCTTTTCTTTTTATATTTTTTATTCTTGATATGAATATTTTGTATTTAATTTCTCGTTGCTACTCACCCTTGCAAAAGTCTCACAGAGGAGCAACAAAGCTTCTCCAAATACATCTTTGATAAAATGAGATAAAATCCAGACTAATGGTCCATTCTCTTGTTGTAGGCCATCAAAATCATAATGGTTTATAACTTCATAATTACATTGAGGACTCTAAATGCTAGAAAGATTTACTGGAGAAAATGTGCTAGAGAAACAGAATGATGAAGTCAAAGAAATTGAATGGCATTTTTAAGTTGGTGCTGCATTGGCCAATTTACAGTAAATCGAAGATATGCATCTTATAATTTCCTTAGATAGTCTCGGGATAATTTTTTATAAGAGAATTTTCGAGATGATCCGTGAGGCTATGAAAAGTAAATATTATTCTTCTCTTGTAATTGTTCATCGCAGGAACTTCCAGTCAATGAAAGCTTTTATAAAGAAAAAAACATAAACGCACATATTATTATGGGAAGATATGTGATTTTATTAGCAAGAACGGATACAAAAAAAGAATCAGTGGGGCTGGGGACTAGATCAGACTACAGATTTATAAGGTTAAAAACAATGTCAGTAACTCAAATTATAGTACAATTTTCGTAAACTCAATATAATTTGCTTCAAATCTTATCTCGTAATTTTCCGTTGGATGGATATGGTGTATGGAATGACAAACAAATGCCTGTAGAATCTTTATCAAACTTCTGATGGAATTTCGGCAGAGTAACGGCAATGAAATTTCAAATGAATAACTCCAAATGGATGCAAAGTCGAGGCAAGTATTGAACACTTTGTTCTTAAATCGAATTTGCTCAGTAATGATGCCTACGATTTATGGCAATTAACTCCCAAAATATAACTTCTTCTTGTGTGAGTAATACTTCAACACACGAGAACGACAAACCAAAATTTGGTTTACGTACTCTTTAATGCAAAAATAAAGAAAACCAGAATTTTAACCTATATATGTGTGTGTGTGTGTGCGCGCAAAATTTGGTTGAGAGAGAGAAGAGGATGTTATACTATGATTGCATAACATTGGTGTGAAGAAAAAGATGTCCCAAGGGTCCTATTTATAGAGTATGAGGGGTTGTGGATGAACTGTTTCAAGCCAAACCTTGCAAACTTACGAATAGAAGCAACTTTTGTTGTTGCTAGTCTGTCACTGTCTTCTCGCTCGAGCGATAAAAACAGAACCACTGACACCTCTGTCTGTCGCTTGAGCGCGCTCAAGCAATATGCGAACGATGGAGATAGTCACTTTTCAACCAGTTTTTCCTCTATTTTCCTTCCAACTTTCAACCACAATTTCTCATTCATCCGAAATTGGTTTCAAAGTTCCAAATATATTACGACGATCTATTCGACGAGTAGAACAAGTTGGTCTATTTATATTTATAATTTGACCATTGGATTAAGTCTGTATATTTACTCAAATTTGACACCAAGTCACTTGCTCAAAGTTATACTTAACCAAATTTTTTATTTCTTTAAACCAATTTCAACAATCCCCCACATGTAGGGAAATTCCTTGATATGTACAATATAATGCAAATGAGATGCAAACCCTAACAAAGGAGTACATTATAGCTTCAAGATAGGTGACTTGTGGATTTGAACATTCTCTAGTTGAATACAATCGAATTTACTAAACTAATTGGTGAACGCGATATTTTGAACCATTCAGCCGTTCGTGTAAATTAAAACAACTGTACCAACACCATAGCTCATCTAACAATCTGCTATGTTTTCTTTTGATTTAACAAAGTTAATCGAGATTATACCATTTGATATCAATTGTTTAATGGTATTATGTCGTCGGCGAATATGTTGAGATTTACCACTATACATACTATTTTGTGTCCTTGCAATAGCCGATTGATTATCACAATGTATATTAATCACATGTACTGATTTTTCCCAACATGGAATATCTTTGAGAAAATTATGAAGCCATTCTGCTTCTTTTCTGGTTTTATCTAAAGCAATAAACTCAAATTTCATCGTGGATCGAGCTATATAAGTTTATTTAGACGATTTTCAGGACACAACTCCGCCTTTAATGCTAAACACATAACCACTTGTAAACTTTGAATCATTTGTGTCAGATTTCCAATTTGTATTGGTATATCATTCTAACACTGCAGATATCTTGAGTATTGTAATCCATAATTGACAGTATGTCCTAGTATTAAAGAACTCGATCGAATGCTTTCCAGCAATCATAACTTGTATTACTTGTAAATCTACTCAACTTGTTGACTGCATATGCTATATCAGGATGCGTGCAATTGGTAATATACATCAAGCTACCTATAATGCGTGAATATTCTAATTGAGATACGGAATCACCGTATTTTTGGTTAAGTAGAAACTTTAGTCAACTGGTGTTTTAACTGGTTTATAGTCATACGCTTTAAACTTTTTAAGTATAGTCTCAATATAGTGTGATTGAGACAATGATAAATGAAAAAATATTTTAGAGATTTTAATCCCTAATATCACATCAGTTATTCCCATATCTTTCGTGTCAAAATATTTTATCAACATTTTCTTGATTGAGGTAATAATGTTTGAATTATTCCCCATGATTAGCATATTATCAACATATAGACATACGATCACGTATCCGTTATGTGTGATTTTGATGTAGACACATTTGTCACATTTATTGATTTTGAAACCATTTGACAACATAGTTTTGTCAAATTTTTCATGTATTTGTCACATTCATTGATTTTGAAACCATTTGATAACATAGTTTTGTCAAATTTTTCATATCATTGTTTCAGTGCTTGTTTTAATTCATATAACGATTTTACAAGCTTATATACCTTCTTTTCATTTCTAGGAACAACAAACCCTTCAGGTTGTTCCATATAAATTTATTCTTCTAATTCATAATTCAAAAGTGCAGTCTTAACATCTATTTGATGTGTTTCAAGGTTATACAATGCAACGATAACAATTAACATACGTATAGACGTGATCCTTGTAACAAATGAATAGGTATCGAAGAAATCTAGTCATTCCTTTTGTTTATACCATTTGGCTATTAATCTAGTCTTATACTTGTCTATTGATCCATCCAATTTCAATTTCCTTTTGAAAATCCATTTGCATCCTAAAGCTTTATTTCTCGAAGGAAGTTCAACCAATTCCCAAGTATGATTGTTCATGATCGATTCAATTTCATTATTAACAACTTCTTTCAAAAAATTAGCTTCAAGACTGGACATTGCTCCATTAAATGTCATATGATCATTTTCTAGTATATATGTTTGAAAATCTGGACCAAAGGTCTTATGAATCATTTACCTTTTACTACACCTTAGTTCTTTATCTTCTTGATGATTACTGTCTTCTTTGATAGTTTCTAATTGCAGTATCGTAAGTTCGTTTATGTGAATTTACTTCTTTCTCTTTACAAGAAAATATATTTTCAAATAATACAGCATTCCTTGCTTCAATAATGGTACCTTCATGTACATAAAGTATATCGGACATATGAACCAAAAATCGATATGCACTACTGTTGTTTGCATATCCAATAAAAACAAAATAAATAGTCTTATGTCGAATCTTTATTTGTGTTGGTTTAGGTATCTGTACCTTTACCAAATACTTCCACATTTTAAGATATTTGTAGGGAGGTTTCCGACCTTTCCATAATTCATAAGGTGATTCAACCTTATTCTTGTGTGGTATTTTATTAAGGATATGATTTACCGAAATGATAGCTTCCCCCACAAGTTTTGAGGTAAGCCTGAACTAATCAACATTGTATTCATCATTTCCTTAAGGTTTGATTCTTGTGTTTACCAACCCCGTTAGATTGAGGTGAATATGGTGCAATAATTTGACGAATAATCCCAGATTCTGCACAAAATTCTTTAAACGGTACAACATATTCTCCACCTCTGTTACTACGAATCATCTTTATTCGTTTTCCAAGTTGGTTTTTAATTTAAAGTTTATAGTGTTTGAACACTTCCAAATCTTCATCTTTACTTTTCAACAAGTATACATAACATTATCTTGTACAATTATCTATAAATGTGATGAAATACTTTTTACCACCGTTTGTTTGTATGAATCTTAAGCCACACACATCCGTGTGAATTAGTTCCAAAGGTGTTGTGGTTCTTTCAACCGAATGATATGATGTTTTGGCCAATTTTGCCTCTACACATATCTCGCATTTTCCATTATTAAAATGCATNTATGAATCTTAAGCCACACACATCCGTGTGAATTAGTTCCAAAGGTGTTGTGGTTCTTTCAACCGAATGATATGATGTTTTGGCCAATTTTGCCTCTACACATATCTCGCATTTTCCATTATTAAAATGCATGCTTGGAAGTAACTTAAAATTCATTAACTTATGTATTGAATTAAAGTTTGCATGTCCTAATCTATGATGCCATAAATTAGACGACTCAACAATATAAGTGGAAAAAGATATTTTATTGCTTGAATTGTTTGGTACAACAGTTAGGACATTAATTTTGAATAGTCATCTTTTACATAGGTTTTGCCTATATACATGTTATTCTTGGTAAGTACAAACTTATCCGATACAAAGACTAGTTTGAAGCCGTTCTTGTTTAATAATAAACTTGAAACTAGTTTCTTGTGAATATTCGGTATGTGAAGAATATTGTTGAGACTAAATTCCTTCACCGATGTCATCTTTAATATTACTTTGCCTTGTCCTTCCACTTTTGAACTTGAGGAATTCCCCATGAACAGTTTTTTCCCATGGTTGGAGTACAAGAAGTAAACATCCCTTTATTTGCACGTATGTGATGTGTAGTACCCATAGGGTTGGCCCTGTATAGAGGCAGATGAGGCCCGTGCCTCAAGCCCAAAAGTGGAGGGGGCCTCATTTTTTTGTCCTCCCTTTTATTTTTGTTAGGCCCAGCTTAACAGCGGAAGGCCTCACTTAATTTTGACCCAATATTTATTTAATAACCTAACCTAACCTCACCTCATCAACATCGTTTCACTCCAGAGTCCCATCTGAGCCGTCTCCTCCCCTTTCAACAATTCAACTATCCTCCAACTGTTCTTTTGTGCAGACGCCGATGTGTCCAAATTTTAGTCTCCATTCTTCGTCTCTTGCTTTCCAAATTCATCAACACAGAAAGTTTGGCATTTATCTGTAATATGTGGCACCTGGAAATTGGAATTACCGCAAGACATGAAGTTTGGATTAGTGGTGAGTTATTTCAAATTTACAATTTCCATCCTTTATTTGTTTAATCAGAAACAACTTTAGTTGGATGATTTGCATATGTATATGTGGATGTGGATCCCCTTTTGGTATGGACTGTATGGTCGTATGGAGATAATGAATATTGCTCTTTACAGTTGTTTTACATTTTAAGCCAAAGTAGAACTAGTTCCCAATAACTTATATAGCAGTAAACAAGATAATTTTCTATTTTCCTCAGAGACATACCTAGATCTAGCAACAAAATCGGGAAAAAAAGGATTCACGTAAAGAACTAGAGTTTTATTTGTTGATGTTGTAAAAAACATACATGTGTTGCTTGAAACTGCATTTTGAATACAACTTTGATCTTCTCGCTTTTCCAATTTGTAGACTTGAACATCTTGTGTAAAACTTGCATATAAATGCTCTAGTTCCTCAGGTCTTCTAAGTCAA
>CAIGRP010112035.1:0-10982 GCA_903798385.1 Fraxinus cuspidata
CAAATTCCATAAAAAGTAACTCATTTTCAATCACGTCGATTAAGCTTCTAGCAGATTCCAAGCATTTGGCAACTCCCCAAAACGTTGTACACATTATTTTAGAAGGAAAATATACCTTTTCTTTTCTTTTCTTCTTTAACTTCACTTCACTCTCTCTAATTTTAACGGTGTATATTGAGAGAGAGAGAGAGAGAGAGCGAGCTATATATATTATAAAATGATTGGTGGTGTATTTACGATAAATATGTTTGTGTATAAAGTGGTTTGTAATTGTGGTGTAATATAGAACCTATCTTCCAAATCGAGAAAGTTTAAGCAAAGATATAAGAGAAAGTTAGTTGACTTCAGTATAATTCTATATTCTCCCGAATCGACTCTCCCTGTCGCTCTTGTAAACCTAAGTCTGTATAACAGAAAATATATGGAAAATTACCTTCTGGTTTGCTGCTGCTGCAGTAGCATTCAGTATCATGCAAAATTGAACTGTCATTCTTCAATCTACAATGTTTGCCAATGGATTCGCAATGTCCAGAAGATCGTCTGGACCATTCCAATGTAATAGGGAGCAGACCTTCAACTACACCCCAAGCTATGGATTGAGCATCAAACATCTTGCTGCAGGATTGTAGGGGCAATTTATTTAAGTAATCATCGGACCCAACTGTATAAACATCATAATCCTTACTGCTGAGGCAGGGTACGGAGTTTAGATCGTTTCGCTTGATTTTGGAACAGTTGAAATAAGTGAAGTCATTATAACTTTAAGCATCTAAAAATTGGAATGAAGATGCGGACAAATTTAGAATTGGAAGCAATCCTGCAAAGCAGCCAAAGATTTGAGATATCTCGACGAATTGATTTTTGTAGTCGATTTCTTCAATGGCAAACTGGACCGGAAATGGAAGGTTAGAGTCATTTATTGTTGCCTTCACCGGAAAAGGTAATTCCAAGACCGNCAGCCAAAGATTTGAGATATCTCGACGAATTGATTTTTGTAGTCGATTTCTTCAATGGCAAACTGGACCGGAAATGGAAGGTTAGAGTCATTTATTGTTGCCTTCACCGGAAAAGGTAATTCCAAGACCGTGTCATCGTTTTGAGTGCAGTAAAGTTCAAAGCAAGGGTAGCCACATTGCTGTTGGTGGCGGACTTTAAGTCTGAAGGGGAACCAGATGGCTGGGCCATGGTGACTGCATTTTTTGACTTGGCATTCATGTTGAGCGCTTGATCCAAGTACTGCAAAGATTGATATAAAGATGAGGTAAATGAGTTCATTGAATTGAAGTGCCATGTTGAGGAAGAACACTTGATACTGCTTCTGAATTTCTGGACCTTTTGTTTTCTTTCCCATTTCCCAGTATTAGTAATTTTTCAAGAAGAAAAATCCAATCAAATCATAGACTATTGAGCAACTTTACAATTGACTTGACTTTTATTTTTGTTGGTTTCCGTCAATTGGAGAAATGGAATGTATTTTCCTCCATGTTTCCATTTACCTGATATACATTTTCATCCCCCTTTCTTCTCCCCACACCAATTACCCCTTCTACATACTTGTTTCTTGTGAGAATCTCAATCAATGAGAAACATCATGCTAATCTATGCAATTTCAGTCATGAAAAAACGCTAGTTCGACCCTAACAACACCTAGAGGGGGGTGAATAGGTGTAATATGCGTAATTAAAATCTTATTAACTAATTAGCAACAAATCACCAATTAATTATCTTTAGATGGTTAATTATGCAGTCAATTCCTAAGTTTAAATACCACATATCATACATTCATAATATAAAGCAGTAAACGAACAACGGAATAATCATGGAGAAACCCAACTCGGAAAAACTCCGGGCGCTTTGTCGTCAATCCACTATAAACGATTCAAGACTTACAATCTGCCAGACTAGACGACGGCATGTACTATCTGATCTCCTTATGCAATTCGACAGCGCTCCTGAATTCTGTGCTTCCCTGCACCAATTCCAGTTGCAATAACCAATGCTCTCCGGGAACTCCGCTATCTTGCAGCAACCCCTAGCTTGGTGGAATCGCCTCCTGTAGATCACGAAGAACAACCCGTTCTTCACAAACTGGAACTCCAGTCGCCTTCCTCGATCTTCAGCACCTCTAATAGATATGTAGGAAGTATGATTTTTGGATTTGGATATGATGTTTTTCTCTCAGAAGATCTCACACAAAATGAAGGTTGAAAGTAATAATGTGGAGGATTCACTCTCTAGACCTTTTCTCTCAATAATCAACCTTCTAATTTTGTACAGAAAGACTTCTGAAATTTATAGGTAGGGGAGAAAACATATGGGCCAGGAAAAAAGCATTTAAAATGCGAAATAAAAATGTTCCATATAAAGTTGTCGATCGAGCGAGAAAAACATATGGGCCAGGAAAAAAGCATTTAAAATGCGAAATAAAAATTTTCCATATAAAGTTGTCGTTCGAGCGAGTAGCTAGTGACTGTTGAGACAGGTTGTCGCTCGAGTAAAGGAGGGGCGACGGTTCAGTGACAATGTTTATCCTTTTGTAGCTCGAGCCAACCTCGGCGACAGTCCAGCTAAAATCCGCGCCGTTTTCCTCCTTGTTCCAAACTCGATACCCTATACCAACTACCTAACTTTTAGACATATTGCACATTACTCCTTGAACTTTTACATACTATCAATTTAAGTCCTTTTGTCTACAGAATATGCCAATTACAAAATCAACTAAAACCTAACAACAGAGAATTTGTTGGAGAAAATAATTTCGGTTCTCACCATCGAAATCTGGTTAATTGAAACCCACCGAGTAATTCAGGTCACAAATTGGAAGTCATAAGAATTAAGTGTCAGAAAATCGAACAGATAATCTACATAAACTTTCCTAGAGAAAATAACTTTGATTTTCACCGTTGAAATCTGGTTAATTGAAACCCGCCAGACGATTGAGGTTAAAAATTGGAAGTTGTTGGACTGTGTATCCAAATTTTTGAAGGCAACGATAACAACTGAGGTTGAAGAAATCAAGGGTTTTGTGACATAGGACCTATGCATTGTGACATGGGATCTGACTTGTAAACTATAACATATGAAATTGATCTAATGACATGTGATTAGTTCTCTTGGATCTGTGACCTGTGGAGATTGATATGTTACCTATGCAACATGATATGTGAACTTTTACCCGTGACCTATAACATATGAACCGTGACATGTGAACTTGGATTTGTGATCTGTTATCGATGTATAAAGATATTTGACATATGATCTGTTACCAGTTAATATTGATTTGTGACCATTGACATTGATATGTAACCTATACAATAAGATATGTGACTTGTGGAGTGTGATATGTAACCTGCAAACATGATATGTGACTAGTTCTACTTGATCCGTAACTTGTAGACATTTACTTGTGATCTATGCAAAATTACTTGTAACCCATCAACACCAACACCACCACCAGATATCAACACAACATTTGATATACACTTTATAAATATGTGACCACCACCACCTCCACCACAAGATCGCTGCAAACCACGACAAAATCGTTGCAGCGACTCTTAGATCACCGTTGCAGCGATGAATTGAGTGTCACGGGCTCAGATTGCAGTCGTGTGCAACAAAAACTCTCAATTTGTTGCTGTGTTGGTGCTCTAAACAACAAGCGGTGTTGCCTCTGAGTACCGGTGAAGAATAAAAAAAATTAATAGAGAAGATAGAGAAAGAAAGAAGAAAAAAATTAAATTCGATTTGGGGTAGGGTGGGGGTGAGGTGTTTATTTTTTTAATATTATTATTTAAAATTTAAAAATTGAATTATCATCTGATTTTTATATAAAAAAACTTTTATATTTTATTTTTGAAATTGAATCTTAAAAAAATGGTCCTGCTGTAATTTCCACGTTAATTTTTCGCAATAACACCAACATGTATCCGAGTCGTTGGCTTCTGGTTTGACCGGCCGGTTGGTTGTCTTTTTCTCGATTATTAAATATTACGGTTTCAGGTGATACCGGATCGGTTTTTTCAAAATTTAGCCTTTTAGGTAGAGTAGTATTGTCTTATTATATGTGGTTAATAAATGGAAAAGAATTGTGAATGTGTGGTTAAAATTAATACTTGAGTTTAATTTTTGATTTTTGAAAAACAGATTAATGTCAAAATATAACTTGCATTTTGATTTTCGGTTATAATGTCAAAATATTTTCAGTTATGATGTCAAAATCGAATGTCAAACGTAATTTAAAATAATTTGCTCATGACACCTCATTGTTTTGAGTTTCTAATTTTTAAATCTTTTGAATCTCATAAAATTATTTTTACATATGAAGTGCAAGGCAACATCCTGAACCTCTTAGAATAAATGGCCTTTACTTTCAAAACATAACTATAATGTGTGAACCATGAACTACAAACTGAGTAAAGATCGTCCATAGGAACATCACAACTAAAAATTATGGGTGGACTCTTGTACTTGGAGAGTCGTTGCATAAGCTTTGAGCTCGATGTTATAGTAGTTCAAGCACAAAAGCACAAGATGAAAAAAGAATAGTAATTTGTCCCGACCTCTAGGTAAGAGCTACTCAAGAATGAAACCAAAAATGATAACTGTAGTCTTGAGCTCGCCGTTCCTTGGGTCATATTTCGTCATGTCAGGTTTGACACAAATGTCAGCACGATGTTTTCTGTCTCCACCATTTTCTTGCATCATGGAATAAGAACTTTGAAGTCGAGATGGTATTTGATAGACCATTATCTCTTTATATATTTTAATAATAAGTGGTGAATAGATCATTTGGGAGTTGTTACAAAGTTTAGCTTGGGATCAAATATTGTGATGCTAAACTCTTGGAGGTTAAAAATCAGTCTAGGCACTCAACCAATAGGTACACCATATTTTAATCACTGTTGCTTTCTCGTTGAAAAATTGGCAGTGAACTTTTATTTATTTTCTGGTTAGTCCTGTTCACTCGATTTTATCGACACCACTAACGGATTGTGAACACGGAGCGACTAATGAAATAAGAAATGAAAATGTAGTAGTAATTACACAATGTTATTTTTTAGCCTAAATATACAAATAAAAAAGAAAATGAATACGATTTTTTAAAGTTTACCAAAAATGCGCTTAAAACTTGTTCCGATGCTAAACTAATGAGTATGTTGTATTTTGGTCACTCTTCTTTTAATAGAGAAAATAATTTACATGTGAGCTTGTAATTGCTAAATTCATGGACAATTTTATTGTGTGGATGAGGCTGAGTTTTAGTAATTCATTGTGTTACTTTGACTATTTGTTCTATCTCCGTAATTTTTATCGCATTATAAATGTTTATTTGCATTACAAATTATGTTAAGTGGGAATAAACAGCTTATTTATGATCCCTCGTGTGTGTGTGTGTAAGCAAAAGAAAAATCAATAAATATAAAACTGCAACTAAATATTTGTCCCTCATTTTAAAACACAATAACATAATTCTTGAATGAAAACTGTCATTAGTGACAAAATATGCTAATTAAGAAATATTAGTGACAATAATGTGACGAAAAAAGGTTGGGGACTTATATGTGACAATTAATAAAGGTTTGGAACCCTATATGAAATTTAAATACAGTGCATTTGTGAGAAATTAATATGGTGTAAATATAACAACCCTAATTATATTTACATCATATTTTAATTGTATTCAAGGCTTCTAAACATTTATTTATGTCACAATTGTGTCTCTAATTTAACGCATTCTTATATAAACCTTCAATTATTTGACAAATATCGAAAATGATGAACTTGGGCATTGCTTCAATTATTTAGCACACAACTTGGGCATTGCTTCACCTCTTTTTCGACGCAATCTCGAATTTCTCTCGAGCATGATGAACTTAAAAATTGTGATCACATGGTTAGTTTTCCTATCATTCCACTTCATCACATAATAACGTAGAATTTTTTGTCGTAATATGAAGTGTTCTTATATTGAAAATTTGTAAACAAAAAAGAATGTGGGAAATATAACATGCATGCCAACTCAACAATCATATAAAAAAATGATTGAAAGATTGATTGTGGATTGAATATGTTCATCCGTACTATTTAGAATTTGGTTCACCAATTACACTGAACTTTTTGAAAACTGGCCTTTCTATGACCTGAACAAGGGAAGAATGTCAAAAGCAAGTTGGCTTCGAAGTTTTGAAGATTATTTTTTGCTATATATCTGTAAGATTCCTCACGTTTCGCCCATAATCTTGAAAAGTCAACTCTCTAATTTGCGAAATTAATTGACATTTTGTACTTTTTAATCTTTGATTATATCTTTTGTGTAAATTTCTTAGCATGGTATCTCCAAATAATATCCTACTTGAACTTGATGCATAGTAACTTCTTTAAAAATTTTGTTTGCTTTTATATGGCCAATACTAAAATAGATGTGCATATACTAACATAGTTTGTGCTCTCAGTAGTACATTCATAAATATGACGTGTTCTCGATGATACGTACATGTCATGAAGCAGGTGTGTATATACTAACATAGTTTGTGTTAATTGTTATGGATCTAGTAATTTATAATTTTTAAATCAATCAAATAATGAACTCAAAGGAGGGACACAAAATATTCTTTTAATTGACTTTAAATTTACTGAGAACAAAAATTAGTTTGTTGTTAACCTACTTGCATAAGAATTTTACTTGAAAAAACTCAAAAGGATTTACATGCATAAAGCCTTAATTATTTTGGGTTTGTAATTAATACTTAAGACTTTACACAAGTTATGCCTAGTTAGTGGGGATTCAGTCTTAAGAATCTTTTAGTTTAAAATGCAAGAAATCAAACCATGTGCATCATATTTAACAAACAATAATTGATTGTCAACTCTTATGTTTCAAAGTAAACGAGATTTTGCAAGTTAAACATTCATGTCGTGCTAGCTGTTTTTGCAATAATATACTACTGCTACAGTGAACTCTGCAATCACAGCTCTGTCATGAAAAATTCAAACTCTTATAATATATAAAGGGCTTTTCGTTGGCCCTATATGTCTCACAAAGTAGAAGCAAAATATATCAATCTATTGTTAAGGGATTGAATTATGACAATCCTGGAGCTTCTATCAGTTTTCTTTCTTCAACTTGTTTGTGTACATGTTTTCCTTTTCGACGGGACTAATGCACAATCCCTAAGAGTAGGGTTCTACAACAGCACATGTCCTTCTATCGAGGAGATTGTGAAGAACACGACCACTAGCTTCATATCCCGAGCACCGTCACTTGCTCCTGCATTGCTGAGAATGCATTTTCATGATTGTTTTGTTAGGGTGCGTATGTTAATGAAAGTTTTTTGAAAGTTTTTTTAATAGAAACATAAATGTGTAGCTATTTTCCTTTGTACAGGAAGCATTGGAGATAGGTGGCAACCATTCATTAGACCTTGGACAAAAAACAGTTTTGTCACTGTCAGTGCACTCACTGATGCCACCTGTCTCCTTGTAATGCTTCCTATACGATCTCCATGTACAAGGAGATTAATTCAATAACATATTCTATTCATTAAGAGTTAGGAATTGACACGCAAAAGTCATATCTTGTTGCCTAGTCCTATCTAGCTTAATGTTACAATTAACAAAGTGCCAAAAGGTTATTCCGATTTAAAAGCATTACTAAAGTGAAACTCTAGTTAGAACATAAAATCTTACCATCATCTTTAGTAGGACGATCACTTTTCCACGAACATTTTCCCTTGCAAATCTTCACGTAACAAATTAGTTAGTAAATGAAGTAATAATGTTGCAATTTAGTATTAAAGAAATGTGAAAATTTTGTGTGCATGTCTGTGTAGGAGAAATCACAAAGTCTGATATAATATGTTTTGTATAATGAATTGGCAGGGATGTGATGGATCTGTATTAATAAACTCTACATCGGGAAACCAGGCTGAGAAGGATGCAATCCCTAACCAGAGCCTCAGAGGTTTCCAGGTTATTGATGCTGTCAAGTCTGCCGTAGAGAATATATGCCCGTCTCTTGTTTCGTGTGCTGATATCCTCGCTTTAGTAGCCCGAGATGCAGTAACATTGGTAATAAATTCACGCATGTCAGACTTTTGACAAAAAGAAAATAATTCTTGTGTGCACATATGCTGTTTACTGATTATAATTACATAATAATTTACAGGTGAATGGACCTTCTTGGCAAGTTCCATTAGGACGACGAGACGGAAGAGTGTCTATATCATCGGATGCCTTGGCCAATTTGCCCCCTCCTTTCGCCAACATCACTCAACTCAAAGCATCATTCCGCTCAAAGGGTTTAAGTGATAAAGAGCTAGCAGTCTTATCAGGTCAATTTCAAGAACTCAATCAAAAAAAAAAAAACACTGAGGATCATGTTACATTTTTTTTTTCCCCATTAAATCAAACTTGCTTAAATAGAATTTATATTACTTTTACGCCTAAGGATTACAAATTAAGGGTATGATCCTACTTATAGTGTTAGAAGTAACTCTTACCACTTGTACCGTTAAAATATTATGAAAAATAATCTCAAACAATTAGGAAAAATGTCCAGGAGAAAAAGCACTGGAGAGAATGTTCTTCCGCTTATATTTTTATGAGTATTCGAACCTCATCACTCATAAGTCATATCATTACTTCATCTGCCATATTCATTGTGGGTGACTTATTTGTCAATACTAGTTTAGCTTACTACGTCGTATCTGAAGCTCTGAGCCTACTAACTGTCTCTTTTTTTATCCTTTGGAATGACTCGTTGAATTCAATTAGTAGACCGTTTAAAAACTAAAACTTACAATTTCCTTTCAGGAGCGCATACCATCGGTATTTCTCACTGCTCTAGCTTCTCAAACCGGCTGTACAATTTTACTGGCCGAGGTGACACGGACCCTTCATTGGATCCCAACTACATTGTACAGTTGAGGAGGAAATGTAGCCCCACAGACACGACTTCCATCGTTGAAATGGATCCTGGAAGTGCCAAAACTTTCGACACCAGTTACTACACACTCGTCAGGAAAAGAAGAGGATTATTTGAGGCCGATGCAGCACTTCTGAATGACAATGCAACACGACAATACGTTCTACGGCAGGAAAATTCAGGTGGATCAAACTTTTTTAGGGATTTTGCTGCTTCAATGGTGAAGATGGGAAGAATTGGAGTGATTACAGGCAATAGAGGTGAAATCAGGAGGATATGTTCAGCCATTAATTAATATAACTATTTTCAATTAATTCATTATTATCAATTATTGTATGTTCTTCATTTTGTTGATTGAGTGCTGTCTAAATAAATTGTAGTCATTGTGAATGTAATAAGTGATTTATTTATCCTCGGTTTATATTATTAGTAGCTACCTTGAAGTTTCAAGTTAGAAAATTATTGTTGTGTGCAACCAATTCATTTATGTAACTCGTGCTATATGAGATATATTGTTCCTTTTTTCTTCCTCTTTCTTTTTATCAATTGTAAATTGGTGTGGCTCACTCTTGTTTATTGTGTCCGACTCGTCCGAAACATAAATGTGGAGAAATTGTAGCACAATGATGATTGGACTGTTGGGTTGGATTATTGTTTAATTACTTGGTGGCTTCTATTTCATTCGGGTTTAAGCGTGTTTAGTTAAACACGTTTTTCACTTAATGCTTGGACTGCTTGAGATGTCACCAAGTATCACCCTATGGACCGTCGGATGGAGACCTTCTGGTGGCTTCTTTTATAGGCGTCTAGGGTTTGAGTTTGTGGATTGGAATTCATTCTCTCGAACTCTCTGTGCTCTCTGTCTTCTCCGTTCCTTGCACTCTGAAAATTGATAGCATATCTGATCTACTACATTTGTAGCCTCTTGTATAGGTCTTGAGTGATTTACAAAGTTCTAGTTGTAATCCTTGAGTGGATATCTGTTTTTAATTAATGAAGGCTTTCGATCTTGATGTAATCTCGGGTGATATTTTTTTTTTTTTAGTGTCTTTGGTGTATTCTGAATGGTTCTTGATTTTGATTAATATAGTGATTTCTTCCGATTGGAGGAAGCTCAAAAAGGGATTAGGAACTCTGGTTCTAAACATCTTGCCTTATGGCAAAAATCTCGTGTTCTTTACTTGTTATTTTCAGTATTTTGTGCTTTATTATTTCTATTTTTGTTGGTTAAAGTGGCTGATAATTTTGAACATTATCGTTATAGTGGTATCAAAGCTTCTACATGGTGGTTCTTGGCTATGATCTGTGTAGACTTTAAAGTTTTGACACCTGATTCGTTTGTTCATCTTATTTCTTGAAACCCTAATAAAGGGATTTAGTGAGTTCGTTCCATTTTTTCTACAATTTTGTACAAATTGTTGCTTATATTTAAAGTCTCTTGAAAAACTCCTTTAAAAACCTTAAGGTCTGAGACTTTTCTTGGCAATACCTTTGTCCAGAAACCCTAAGAGTTATCTAGAATGTGAGGGTTGCCTTGATTTCGAGTCAAGAACCTTAATATTAAGCTTCTACATTTGTTCTTTAACTCTGTATATTGCAAACTGTGATAATTTGTACTAGCTCTTGTGTTCTAAAACCTTTTTTGTGACTATCTTACATGGAATTAACTCTGTGAAATACTGAACATTTGTGTATACAACTCTGCAGTCTCTGTATAATTCAATTTTGCCTCTTGAGTGTTGATATCTGGATTATTACATGTTGTATATGCTTCTGGTGTGTTCTGACTGATATGTATATATTAACTTTTCATTCAAATATATTATAATGCCTTCTTCAAAATTTGAATTGGAAGTTTTTAATGATAAAAGAGACTTTAGTCTCTGGCGCCAGAAAATAAAAGCTATTTTATTTTAACAAAAATGTGCAAAAGCCATTGATGAGGCATGACCCACTGATCTTGAAACAAACAAAGTGACTGAACAAGATGAAACAACATGGAACTCTATATTTTTGCATTTGTCTGACAATGTGCTTAGAGAGGTTGGTGGAACAA